>CM028366.1:27591658-27855254 GCA_016624345.1 Platycodon grandiflorus | reverse complement strand
TATCGTTCATTATGTAACGGTTGGATATGTATTGATGTTGTATGAGTCATCGTGCTCGGTTGAACATAAATTGTTTTAAGCTTGTGATTTGTTGTTTACGATAGTAGTTTGTCCGTGCGTAGTATGTAAGTTCGAATTGGAAGTTTGAGTTTGAGTGCTTACCCAGGTGGGTGAGCATGAAATGTTTACCTTGTATGATGCGTTATAGGCGAGTTTGGTATGATAATTCGTCGAAGCTTATTTGGTGTACATATGAGCAGTGTGTAACCTTATGTGTGTGCTTGGGTGTGTGAGATGGTTTATGTTAGAACCCTACGTGCGTGTTAAACGCTGGGGTTGAGTGAAATCTCCATTGCAAAGCATGCCTTTAGTCGGATTGCCTAATGTGTTCCACTTTCCTTTAGAGATCTAACGTCTCTATTATTCCATACCATAACGAGGATGGCACGAACTAAGAGGTGCCCAAGGATGTCGGTCATGCGCCGATCGTATTTCAACTGGACACTCATTGCGAGAACGAGAGAACTTGAGGACCAATTGAATGTGGCCTCGTGAAGCTTCCGGGTTGAACCCGTGACCTACCAAATCCTCTCGCATCGACTCAAGACTCCAAGCGGGCGAGTCAAGGTTAGAATATGAGATTTGGTGAATGAATCCGTAAGATTGCGACTATCGTGACTTATTGCATTGTTTATTCGTTTCCTAGTTATTGGACTACCACGGGTACTAGATTAAGAACCCATTCGTTAAAATGTTATTTTATGTAGATGCCTTGGAAGGGTAATCATCGAGTACAAGACCCTCTACGTTTTGTGTAACTGTATGATATCAAACATTAGTATGCGATAATACCGATCCATCTTCTTGACGTGTTTAGATTTTGAACTCTTACTACATTTATGTTGACTTTGGGATACAGGAACTTCGAGTTTATAATACGAGCATATTAGCTTATGGTTTCATTGACCTCATTATTTCATGGCTTGTGTTATAGCTGTGGCGTCGTTACTCGGGGTAAAGTCCGTATGACTCGCGCGACTTTTGTTGTGAAACCGTTGGTTGAGATCGTTCTTTTGATGATGGGAATGACATCGAATGATCTCGTGGGCCTAAGGGCCGTATAAGCCCAAACCTAGTTTATCGCGAGGATTCTCCGTGGCTATTTGTTGAAAATGTACCACGGATAGTGAAAAAATGAGTTTTACGCCTTGGAAGCGTGGCGTTGAGATGTATATGAGATGAGTTAGTATGACTCTATAAGATGTGTTTTAATTGTGAACTTGATTGGGGACGGTAATTAGTCTCTCAATGGAACCTCGAAACGATTATGTCTCGAAATTATACCTAACCGTTGCGCCTCGCGTGTGAATGTTACTTGAGGTTGATGACCCAAAGTGGACCAACTCGCCGCTTTTGTTGAGCCATCACTTATCGACATTGGTTCGATTAAGTAGGCTATAGTGCAGCCTTGTGGTGATGTATGTATGCCATGAATATACAATCACGAATTAGCGGGCGAATTCTTTTAAGGAAGAGAGGATGTAACACCACGAATCCTCACACGTGTGATTTGTTTATGTTATGCGTGATTCTGCGTTAGACTCGTTGTTGGTAGCACGTTAGTTAAATTATGTTTAGTTCATGAATCCGTTTCATACTTATAAGAATCGTTAGACTGATTATGCCTTATTATGCGATCCACGACATCGTTAGGATGGGTTATAAGTGTTGTATAATCACACCTAAGAGTGGCCAAGTGATCAAACCTAGGAAGTGGAGTGAAAAGATGCGGAGCGGACCGTCTTGGTGTTGCCGGCCGTGCGCCTTTCGCTTGCGCGGCCGTGCGTATAGAAGGACAGAATTCCAGAGCGTTTTGCCGGCGCGCGCCTTCCCTTGACACTGGCCGTGCAAAGAGTGCACGGCTGCACATTCACTTGCGGCCGTGAAAGGGCGGACATTATGTTCATCCGGTTTTGTTATTTCTCGATTTTTAACATCTTTAAGTGGTTTAAAATGCTCAAACAAACCCGGATTGGACTAAACACTTACCCATGGTATTAATAACAAAACCCAACCCTTTTCTCCCTCATTATTCTCTCCCCGAGCCGGTTTTTAGAGAGAGAAAGAGAGAAGGAGAGAGAGTAGAGAAAAATCGCGATATCTTGAGCGTTTGAAGTCGGATCGGCGATCCGTCTTCACCATGGCGTAGAGGACCGAGGAGAACGATTCTACTTAGAAAGGATCGTCCGATCTATTGAGGAATCACCACCCATCTCTTCTCCCACATTTTAGAGAGAAAGTAAAGTTTTGAGAGAGAAGCTTGATTCGGGCTTGGATCGAGTGTGAGTTCGACGATTGGACTCAGTAAAAACATAGAGCTCGTCGAGAAGAGTACTTCCACCATAAGCCCTTGCTTTCGTGGTGGATTTGCGGTGAAGGTAAGTAACTATAATGCTTTGTATGTTTCTGAGAGTTGAATTGGAAGAGTAAAGCATGTAGGATGCGTTAGCAATGATATTCGTGACTTTTGTTGGGATATATATATATATATATATTGTCCCTACGAATGATGTTAGGTTATATTTCGTTGTTTGCTTGATTTAAGAATTGCGGAATAAAGAAAGAATTGAAGAATTATCGTTGAGTTTGTAGACTTCGAATGATAGAGACTCGTAGAGCTAGATGTTGTTGCTATCATTGTTATAGTTGTCGTGTTGTTGTGGTTGTCTGATAATCATTATGTCGAGTAATAGAAACTCATTGAGGTTAAAGCATACTTGTGTGATATTAGTTGGGTTCCGGCCATAATGTCGCCGAAGACTTGTTTAATTTAATTGTTCCTCACTATGTTATTCTTAAGTTTGACTATATCGAATCATTGAAGTTTTGTCGTTTGCACTAGCGAAAACCTTATGAAATCGTTACGAGTAGTAGACTCTTCGTGCATTGAGTATTACAATTGATATGAGTTGGTAAGGACGATACTATGACTTGTCGACGTTTTAAATATTGGTAACTACTCTAGCGGAGTCAATATGAGATGGTATAATTGTACTTAAATACATGCGAACTATATACTAGTCGTGTGACTCTGAAGTCGAATAGGACGTAATAATTAAACTTCGATTATTGTGGTAATCTCATTAATGTGTAGTTGACTCTACGGAGTTAAGAAATGGGTAGTGGTAATGCCTACATGACATATATTAATTCCCTACCATGTGGGATGACGAATTGTCGGGTTCATGACTTAGTGAAATGTTGACTTTGGTTGACTTAGTCAAACATTAGCTGACTACGAGTTAAATCGAATAAAGTTGAAGTATGCGACGATAAGAATATGTAATATATTATGATGCGCATAAGATGAAAGATATTGTGTGACGATAGGATACTTAGAGATCCTTAGCTTAGCGTAGCTCTGCGCCTTAATTAATGGTTGTAAGTGCGAGTAGACTTACCTACGTGGGTTATGAGTTTGCGTACATGTGAGAAACATGTTGCCTTATTTTGGGATTAGGGCGAATAACCTCCTCCCGTGTTATATAGGTTCCACATTATGGACCTTGTTTGTGATTGATTATGAGGTATAAATACCTTACAATGGGGTTTGTGTATGTATCTAGCTATCACGGACCTTTGTTTGGTGGTTGAGTTGTACAATTGGCCTACCTTGCCCATTGTCTTGTTTTGTCTATATGTTCTATGATTACGGACATGTTGTGATTGTTCTAGTATGAGATAGGACAATCATCCTACTTTGATGATTGATCGTAGGACAATCATCCTACTTTGATGATTGATTGTGTGTATAGTATGTACTAGCACATTGAGTTGATTTGATATGTGATTCAAGGAACACATGATGATTTGTTGAGAATGACGAAATATCTACTTGTGCATTGCATTGAGTCCTGGCATTGTTTGACTAATCAAGGTGGGATGACCTATAGTCTTTACGAAATTGTTTTGTAATCGCTATAAGTCGCCGTACCGGTTGCACACACCTCACTGTTGGCGCGGTGGGATGTAGCCCCTTGTTGTAGCAATACGCGCGACTTTGGTTTGCTAGTTAGAACTCGATGTGTTATTGGGGACGTCGATACTATGTACACGGTATCGAGGCACATATGTTTTCTCGTGTATTGCAGAACAGCGAAGTTGGAAGAAAGAGAAATATATCCTCCATGATGTGGTTTAATTAAGTTGCACTTATGTGAACACCAAAGTGCTAAGTGAATTATGTGACTTGTATATTTTCAATATGATACATGATCGTTATGGTATATAAATGTTATTACCATGTTATTCCTAGTGTTGAGCATCATGCCATGTCATCTAGTTACATGTGATAGTTGTCGATTGTTGGTCAAGTTAGAATAGTCCCTTGACTTGCGGTTTGTATGAAATGTTAGGTAAGCGTGCTACTTAGACTAGCTACATGTAGAGTTTGGTTTCTTGTTGCATTCATTCTCATAGCATACAATGCATTATAGTGGCTTACGGGGTCTTTTAGACTCACTCTTATTGTGTTAACTCTTTTAGATTGCAATCGAGGGACGACACAGTGATAGGTGAGACTTGCGGGGCTGCAGATTGATCTCTGGGTAGTTGCTCTCGGGGTTGTGTACAATTTTGTTTCTTAGTTTTTTGTTGGTGGACGTTGGTTGATGTAAAGTTATGTAAACTTTACTTATGGGTAACATTGTTCTGTAACTCCTTTAATGTTATACTATTTTGGAAGCCGACACTCGATGTCGAGCCGTTTATCATTGTAGTTTTCCTCGAGCATGTTAGCTCGCGAGTATTTAATGTTGTTGTTTCTCCGGTTCAGCAGTTAGCCGTCGAGGTCTATTGTTGAGGTTTCTAGTAGTTTTGTTTTTCGGCTTGTTTTTGGCCGTGGAGATTTTATAATTATTATTTTATTATTTGAGTTTTAAAGACTCAGGTTTTTACTTATTGTGGTTTTCCGCTGCATAGTGTTGGTTTTGAGCTCGTGTAGCTCGTTCACTTCGGTGGACTTTAGTTGTTTCCTTTAGTTTGGCGCACCGAGTTGGGGTTTAATACCGAATCCCGAACTTGGGGCGTCACAATAAAGTTCCATGCCCGTAAATGGTGACTGATTTAATTTCCTTTAGCCAGTGAGTTATTAGTCAATCATCCAAAATCTTGCTCGTGTAGGCGTAGTGGTAATGTTTTTAATGTGGATCTTTATATAATAGTTGATTCTGAAAATTCTATTGCTTCTATGCAACATGAGAAACATATCAATATAATAGTTGATTCCAAAAATTCTGTTGCTTTCAACCTAGATTTGGAAGCTTTGCTATTTGACGGGAGTCTTAGTGTTTAGGTCACAAGATGCTTAATATAGGCTAGAAGAGGGGGTTGAATAGCATATGTCCAATTTTAAAATTGATTTATAAAATTACTTTTCAAGGAGTTAGAAAGTTATTTGCAGCGGAATAAAGAGAAGTTTATGACAAGTTTAAGATGGATGATCTTGATAAGTCAAGATCAGCAGTCCTTCAAGCAGTTGGAACTTGTTGAAAACTTCAAATAAAGTAAGCAAAGTAATAAAGCAGGAAGTAAAGTAGAAAAGATATTTGAAGTGGTTCACACTAAGAATAAGTGCTACGTCCACTACCAATGTGGTCACTTTGGATTTGAAAATGTGCACTATGTTTTCCACTAAAATAATCACAAGGATCACTAATGGATCGTATACAAAAGATTTTAACCAAGTGTTTATGGGGAGAGTATAAATCTAGAAAGATTCAACTCTTGTGTGCTGTAAGTACAAAGGATTGCAATCTATGAAGAGCAATAAAGACTAGGCGTCTAAGTTGATGCTCTTCAAAGAGTGTTAGACAGAATAATGCTTTGAAGCTTTTAATGTAGTAGCAGTAAAATGAAGATTAAGATTGCAGAGTTGTTGGAGTTGTTGGTTCTATCTTCAATGTTTCATAGAGTCTTCAATTTATACCCAGAGATCTCTTTGGAGCCGTTGGAAAATTTCAGACTTGAATCTGATTTGAATTAGGTGCATTAAATGCAAAGAGACTTACATTAAATGCCCTATGTTTTTTGTTGAAATCTCATCGGAAGTTGATCGAGTCAAGTGATCTTTGTCCTTTACTGCAGGGTTTGCCAAAAATGGTACTTGCAGGTTATCGTTACTCATAAAGTTAAGGATGACCTTTTCAGTAGCGAGGCACATCTTCGAACAAGTCTTGATCGATAATCTTTATGTCTTCATATTCTTGATGAAGCTTTTGAAATGCTCTGACTAATAACTTGTTGGACATTGTTAGTGAAGATGAGCGATGTTAGGTCCAAGGTTGCTCTATATAGGCTAGAAGGGGGGTTGAATAGCCTATGTCCAATTTTTGAAATTGATTCAAAAATCTTACTTCACTAGGGTTTTATAAATTTTGCGGGCGGAAGACTTGTGAAGCACGGGACAAGTTGAGAATGGCGATCTTGGCGGACAAGATCGCGGTTCTTGATTGGAAATCGGAAATTTAAAGCAACACAATCAAATCACAATCACACACAAATAGACAGAATATTTAATATGGTTCACACTTATAAATAAGTGCTACGTCCACAACCAAAGTGGTCAACTTTGGATTTGAAAATCGTGTACTAAGTTTTTCCACTAGATATTTTACAAACTAAATCTCTAATGGATTGTGTACAAAAATTTTGTTGACCAAGTGTTTGTGTGGGAGAATTGATATCAATAAGATACAATTCTAGTGAGCTATGAAAAGCTAGGTGTTGCAATCAATGAAGAGCTTTAATGGACTGATCGTCTTAGAGTGAAGCTCTTCAAAGAAGAACGAATAGGGCGTTTAAGCTTTAATGCACTTGAAGAAGATGAAGAAGATTGAGTTGTAGTTGTTGAAGTGTATTAAATGCAGAATGGATTCTCCTTTTATATGCGGGAGGAAGCTAGGAGCCGTTGGTGGTCTTCTAATTTGAATTTAAGAGCAATTAATGCTCTAATCAGTTGTTGACTCGATAGTGACACTGTAGCTTGCACTGTCTCCCGACACTTTGCTAAAAATAGGCGGTGCGCTTGCAGGAGGAATGTCCTTTTCTGAGTGTATGCTAAGAATGGAAACCTTCATTGAATGTGATTTGCAGGTTAACGTTGCATCGAAGTCAATGAAAGCCTCAAATCAGGACATGTCTTCGGCAGTTCTCTTATCAGACGTTCTTGAGGTTCTTCAACATTGCTGATAAGCTTGGCGATATGAGCTTGTCCGATATCCGAAAGGAAGAGCTGGCGATGCATAAATTGCCTATTGTGCGAGAGGGCGTCCGATGTCCTATAGGCTATCTTCTTCAAGGCAATATACAATAAGCAACCCTAAACTATTCAAGCTATGCCTAAGTTCAAGTTGCCACTCTAGGACACGAGCCCATTAGTCACCTTGACTTAGACTTAGGTTATGGATTCAAGCAAATCTAGGCTAATTATGCAACAATCTCCTCCTATTTGCTTGAGTCCATGACCCTACGAATACAATATCAGCTGACCATGTTCAAGTCTAGTAATAACATGCTTGTAAGATTGATATATTAAATAAGCATGCCCTAGATGAACTTACATAAAGGTCATTGTATTCAAGAATTACAAAGTGTTTACAAAAAGGAAATTAAGCATCAGACACTTGTAATTAGTGAATTTAAAGACATGCGAGATAGGCGAGAATAGGCAATATAGGACATGTCTTTAAACCGTGGTTTAAATTTCATGCAATCACAAAATAAGCGAGTTCATAATAAACATGAAAGTTTTAAAACATAGACATTGTTAATTAAACAAGTTGTTTAATTACAAAGTTTAGCAAAAGATTATACAAAATATTATCACTGGTTCTAGAAGATGGCCAGAGATGATGCACGACCTTTGCCTTTGCACGATGAAGATTGCCCATAGCTTCTTGATGCCCATTTAGAGTCAACAGCAGCCTTAAGTCTTGCAATCTCTTCGTTTCTTTGCGCTAGCTCTTCTTTAGTATCGGCCAATTCGGAGGAGAGCTCTTTGTTCTTCTTGGCGAGCATTATGCTCAATGAGCTTGGTCTCGATCATTGTTGAGTCGGCCATCTCCTCCTTCATGGACGCAAGCGAGGCATCAATAAAGCCGAGGCGGTGCTCGGTAGTTCTGCGCTCCTTGCGGTAGTAAGCCAAGTGCTTGGCGTGAGATTACGCGTTGCTCGCACGGAGGAGTGAACAGGAGCGATTGGCCTGGCGTTGAGAGTGAAGCACAAGCTTGTAGCCGGCTTCAACCATGTCGGCGACTGCATCATCTTAGTGGCTATGTTGTCCCGGTTGGTTTCGAAGATGGCGACGTCTTGGATGAAGAGTGAGATTTGGCGGCAAGGCGACTTGGGTGAGATGGATCGTAGGCGGGCATCAGCGGCCTTTGCACCCTTGAAATCTCCATTACTTGGGTCATGATCGGCTGCACATGGGTGATGTGAGGCGATGCGAGAGTTGGTGCGGGGCCTTGGTCGGTCAACGAGATGACCTCAAAATCTTTCAAAAATTTATGTACGGCCTCGGCGGGATAGGTATCGACGAGTCGGGATGACTTGTGATGGTCTGGCGAGGAAAGATGGTGGTGGCTTGGGAAGGTGAGGGTGGAGGATGGGTGGGGGAGGAGAGGGAGTGGCTGGAGGAAGAGGTAGAATAATGGTGGAGGAAATGGGAACATAAGGTATAAGGGAAGAAAGGCTAGAGAAGACGCGAGAACAGGAAGAGCCTTTCTATGTAGATGACATATGAAAGGGGTGAATGAAGAAAGGGGAGGAGAAAGAAAGGGGAAAGGCTAGGAGAAAGGAAGAGAAGAGGGATGAGAGGGTTGAAGCCAAGGAAAGTGGTGACTACATCAATGAAGGCGTAGACCACGGGGTGATAAAGGATGGAAGGATGGCCGATAATGGTGAAGGGGGTTTAGGCGAGAGAGAGAAAGGGGAGATGTCCGATTTGGTTGGAAGGGAAGGCCTAGGTCTTTATGGATTGCAACCCATTGGTTGAAGATCATAAGATCTTGAACCGGCGAGTTGTGGGAGAAAAAGAGTTGGGACCAGGGGAGGAAGAGGGTCATAGTAGGCACCCCATTGAAAGATGATTTCACTGCGGACATAGGGCGACGGGAAATCTCTTGGGGTAGTCAAGGGTGGCCAAGAAGGGGTCGAGTCGGCGGGGTTGGGTTTAGGCCTCTTGTCTCGGAAGGCAGCGAGCTGAACCTCGGGGTGTAGGTTGGCATAGGGGTTGGTTTGAGGCGTTTGGGAGGAGGCGGATCGGAGAGGGAGAGATAGGTCGTTTGGAGGATGGTGGTTGAGAAGAGGTGGCAGTGAGATAGATGGCGCTTGGGTGGTGGTTGTTTGGATGGGAGCGGAGGGAGGAGCGAGGTGAAGTGGTAGGGTAAGTAGGCGAGGTGAAGAAGGTGGAGGAGAAGAGGTTTCATCGGCGGTTCCCACAAAATGTACCTTCTTCTTTGCACTCTTTTAAAACGTTTGCCATGCTTGGACTTAGTAGGAGTGGAAGAGGCGAAGTTGGTGATTGAGATGTTGTGGTGGGAGCTGGTGGTGGAGGAACAGTAGATGGAGAGTGGTGTGAGGCAATGGTGCGGAACTGTGGTGTGGATGAGACCTTAGGAAGGCCAAATGATTCGTGCGTGGGTAGGAGGGTTTGTTTGGTTTTGGGTTTGGAGGAATGGGAGGTAGGTTTAGAGGGTTTGGAGAGGTCGGTGGTTGGAAGGTTGATGGGTCCTTCTCAGGTGCCTTTGGGTAGGTTTCTGGTTTGTTTGAGTTTTGGGGTGAGAGAGGGAGAGTGTTTGGGCTTTTGGTAGGAGGCTCGGCGCTCATAGGGATCGTGGTCTAGCTGCGAGGTCAAAGTGTTCGGCGGTGCGGCCCGATGGGTGTAGGCTCCTCCTCCTCATTTGGTAATCCGGGCGGTGTAGGTGACCTTCCTCTTACCCTTGCGGCTTGGGTAGAGGGCCACCGTAGCGATGCAGCCGAGTGCGGCGGCGGCACCGATGCGATAGCGGCAGCGGCAGCGGCGGCCTGTGCGTTGGTTGTCCTTTGGCCATATCATCCCGATAGCGGGTGATGTTGTTGGCCGTGAAGACGTAGGTGTTGGACACCTTGATGAGGTCGTCGAAGCGACCAGCTCATCAATCTCCTCATAACGGCGGAGGATGACATTGATAACCACGACAAAGGGCCTCTTCATGGACGGGTGAGCTTGGACTTGACAACGCTCTGGGACGGCATTGAAAAGATGATCTTTGCCCGGTTGAGTTGCTTGCGAAGGACCACGGCTTTGGTCCACATCATCGTTGGGAGGTGAAGATGTCCCTCGAGCCATTTTTGAACAAAATGCTCTTGTCGAGCGGATGGGCGATATGATAGGGGTTCTCGGGAAGAGGTTCCTGGACATCTCGGAAAACCTCTGCGGTTGGGCGGACCCCTCATCATCTCCCGGCAAGTGCCGATTCGGCATCGGTCAAGTCCAATTTGCCTTCAACAGGCGGTCAAGGATTTCTCCAACATCCTTGTAGGTCAACTTGATATAGTGACCCTGATGTAGCCCTTGATGTAGCTTAGATTGACGGGCTCGAGGCATTAGGCGGAGGAGGTAGAATCATCCTTGTATAGAATTCCTCGGCTAGATAGTTCTTTGTAGTGGGTGTCGTTGAGTTGGAACAGGGGAGAAGTCCACACTCGGTTAAATCTTTTAGCAAGGCATCACTAGCGGATGTGCAAATGATGGAGTCTATGTCGATAGTCATCCCTGGTGATAGCTTGACTGGGAAGGGTCCTTATAGGGAGCTCGGCGGCCAATGCGGCCCTGGTTGGCTTAGCGGAGCGGAGAGATGAAGAGGTGGCGGCGGCCTTTGAGGATTTAGACTTTCCTACATGATCGGTAGATGTGAGAACAGCATATAGGAATCGGCGGATATGAGAATCGAGATAATCAAAAATCGCGATATTAACATAAACAAGTCTTGTTGAGATCAAAACCCAAAATATAGACAAATTGAACCAAAATATAAGAACAGTTCATGATCGGTTTTAAATATCTGATTTTGTCATTTTCAAGCAAACAAAGTAGCATAAACTGAATATATAGTGTCACATAAAGTATTAAAACACATTTTACACCACATAAACACGATTCAAGCAACAATTGTGAGAATCCAAAATTCTTCAATGGCGACAGTTTGAACAACTCGAATTAGGTCAAAACAGGACGAAACATTGAATTTAAATGAATAGAAAAGATGTAGAAATTCTTACCATTGATGATTTTAGCTAGAAAACGTAAAGATTTTGGAAAGTTGAAGGCTTTTGGAGAGATTGTAGATTGGAAGTCCGAGGGTTTTTGAAAGTTTAAAAATGGCGGTTGTTGAGAATTGTGAAGAAGCACTGTACATTTGCCCTTTTATACCTCTGACAGGCCAATAGATGACATTTGATAAAATTTGAAGTCCGCATTTATTACCTGATGAGTTACTGTACGTATGGCGCCCTTAAGTCTGCCTATTGTATCAAAGTCTGCGCCTATTTTATTAAGTGCCTATTTTAATGCGATACTTACGCTTGTCTATAAAATGACTTAAGACTCTCGGCGAATAGCATTGGCGAATCTCATAGACAATTCTATATAGGCGGTTTATAAAATGACTTAAGGAATTTGCAAAAGGTTAAGGATTGAGGTCAAGCATACCAAGCTCTCCTCTTAAATAAGCAAACCTGGTTGAATCAAGTGGTTTTGTGAAGATGTACGCTACGATTCTCTGTAGGCACATATTGCATGCGATGTTACCTTTTTCAACATGATCTTTAAGAAAGTGATATCTCACATCAATGTGCTTTGTTTTGGAGTGCATGACAGATTTTGAGCCGAGATTGCTGATGTGTTGTCACACATTATAGGACAATCATCGATTTGATCTCATAGTCAACTAGTTCTTTGTTTGATCCACATTTGTGGCGGCTACCGGCGGCTATGTATTCTGCTTGTTGTTGAAGTTGAAACAGAGGTTTGCTTCTTCGGCCCATGAGACAAGTCTATTTCCTAAGAATTGACATGTCCCACTTGTGCTTTTCTGTCAACTTTACATGCAAAATCGGCATCGAATAGCCTATAAGATTAAAAGATGAATCTCTAGGATACCGATTCCCAAATTGGGAGTATCTATCGGATATCGATGATTCTTTTATTTGTAGGTGAGACTCCTTTGGATCGCTTGAAACCTAGCACAAACACAAACGGCAAACATGATATCGAGCCTACTAGCGGTTAAGTATAAAAGTGAACCAATCATGCCTCGTGAGAGTCATGTCCACTTTCTTGCCCTTCTCATCTTTGTCAAGATGGCGGTTAGTAGCCATAGGAGTCTTTGTTGTTTGCATTCTCAAGACCAAATTTCTTGATGACATCCTTTGCATATTTGGCTTGATTGATGAAGATACCATTTGAACTTTGTTGAATTTGAAGACCAAGGAAAAAGTTGAGCTCTCCCATCATGCTCATCTCAAATTTACTCTGCATAAGCTTTTCAAACCTTTTGCAAAGATTTTCATTAGTAGAACCAAAGATAATATCATCAACATATATTTGAACAAGTAAGGAATGACCTTTATGTTTCATAATGAAAAGAGTAGTGTCAATTTGACCTCTTACAAAGCCTTGAGATATCAAGAACTTTGAAAGGGTCTCATACCAGGCTCTTGGAGCTTGTTTGAGTCCATAAAGGGCTTTCCTTAGCTTGTAGACATCTTCTCTTCTTGAATAGTCTATGAACCCGGTGGTTGCTCAACATAGACTTCTTCTTGAAGTTCTCCATTCGAAATGCACTCTTTACATCCATTTGATAAACTTTGAAGTCCTTGTAGGAGGCATAGGCCAAGAATAATCGATAGCCTCTAATCTTGCAACGGGGCAAATGTCTCATCATAGTCAATACCCTCCTCCTGTCTGTATCCTTGGGCTACCGTCTTGCCTTGTTTCTTGTAATGTTGCCGTTTTCATCCATTTTGTTTCGAAAACCCACTTTGTGCCAATGCTTGTCCTTTAGGCCTAGGGACTAGTGACCGACTTGGCATCTGTCAAATTGGTTTAGCTCTTCTTGCATAGCTTCCACCCGACTTGGATCTTCCATAGCTTCATCAATCTTTTGGGTTCAATGTTAGATACAAATGCGGTAGAATACATGCATTCATTCCTTGAAGCTTGTCTAGTTTGAACACCGCATTAAGATCTCCAATGATTTGAGTGATAGGATGATCTTTTACTTCCCTAACTTCGCGGTTGAACTTGTCCTATTGTATCGGCGAGTTGGATTCTTGAGAAGTAGAAGTAATTGAAGCTTGGTTTTCTAAAGGGTAGGTTAATTCCAAGGTAGGTTGTATGACTTACGGTGTGGAAGGCAAAGGGGATTCGGGGTTTTGAGTGTTCATTTGATGGTTCGTTTGAGGATTCTAACGGTTGACTCTTGGAAGATCTTGTGAAGAAGGAGGATCGGATGGGATTAGGCGTTCTGCACTGTCTCATATTCATCGAATCATTAGTAACCTTAGGAGCCAAATGTGGCCCAATGAAATCAAATTCATCAAAAGAAACATGTACAGATTCAACAACTTTAAGTGAAGTTTTATTGTAAACTCGTATGCTTTTGAAAACTTGGCATATCGAAAAAATTCCTTCATCACTTTTGGATTCAAACTTACCTCTATGTTCTCTACCATTGTAAAGAACATAGCATTTACAACCAAATATTTTAAAGAATCCAATGTTGGGAGCTCGCCTCTCATATTTCATATGGAGTTTTGTTATGAAATTTATTTATGATGGACTGTTTTGTGTGAAGCGGCGGTGTTCACGGCTTACGCCCGAAATACATAGGCGGTTGGCTTCCAATCATTGTCTTTCTGCTTCAATGAGAGTTGTTCTTCCTTTCAGCAACTCCATTTTGTTGAGGTGTGCCAAGCTAGAGAAATTGTGACCAATTCCATGGTCATCACAATATTTGGCAATACCATTGTTCTTGAACTCGTTCCATTGTACGATCGACATCGAAATATCATCCAGCTTCGAGTTTGTAGTCTTCGAAGAGTTCGTAATGATGTCATATGCTTCATCTTTGGAGGACATCATCTCTACCCAAGTAAATCTTGAGTAATCATCAACTACCACAAGAGTATACTTGCGCCACCAAGACTTGTAGTAGTTACAGGTCCAAACAGATCCATGTGCAAGAGTAGAGGTGCAGTTGTTGATAGGCAAGGCTTGCTTTTGAAAGAAGATTTGTGTAGTTTGCCTAGTTGACATGCTCTGCGAGTGTGTGATTCGGTGATATTTTAGGCAAACCAACAACTAGATTGTCTTTTGATAGCTTCTCCAGGTATTTGAAATTGAGATGACTAAGCCTTTTGTGCCACAACCAGTGTTGTCGAGTTGATGACCTAGCAACCAAGCAAAGATTTGATTTTCTTCCAACGGCATTTAGGTCAACGGCATAGACATTCCCTTTTCGAATCCGTCGGGATAGTTGAACATGTCTCATTGTCCTTTATGAGACATTGACTAGAGGAAAAGCGACATGTTAGCCCTTTATCACGAATTGTGATATGCTTAGCATTGTGCTTTAAACCTTCAACTAGAGACTTTGTTGATGGAGAGATTGCCTCGATTATACTTCCATAACCAATGGTCTTCCCTTTTGAGTTATCTCCAAATATGACCGAGGACCCTTTGCTTCAACAATGCTTGAGAGAAGATTTGGATCACCATCATATGCTTTGAGCATCCTTGTCTAGATACCATAGATCTTTCTCTTCTTCATTGATGACCATGAAGCATTCTGAAATATAGACATTTAAGAATATGGTCCCCTTTTATTTTTGGGTCCTCAAGGTTAGCAACCTTTTGGGATCCACACTTGTTTAACCTTTGGAGGAGTAAATCCTCTAGATTTAGGTGTGAATCTCGAAGGCATTCATGAATCTCATGACCATGGCATTTGCGAAAGAGCATTTGTGAAATCCTTCAACATGAGTAATGATTTCTTTTGAGGCTTCTTAATATCAACATCTTTGGAATGATCTTTCTGGCGATAATTGGCCTATAGGACTTAGGGCGATAATGCCTTTTCTTGTTGATGTTAGGTTTACCATAGGTAGACCTCTTATCAAAAGATTTTGTATTTACAGCACATGTCCTTTAAGCTTTTTATCTAGAATTCACTTCTTTTACCCTTTTATAGGCGGTGTTGGGATCAGCGGTCTTGCCTTTGACAAATTTAATAGGTTTGAGTGAGAATTTCTAGACTTGCTATTAGTCATCCTGTTTTCTTAGGGTGACTAATGGCAGTTTTAGTTGCTCGACTCACTATTAGCGAGTCATTCTTTGTGGTTGCTTTCTTTTGGACTTGTCTTTTGTGTTCTTGGGATAAACAAAAGGAACTTTGTTAAAGCCAAGTCCTTGCCTTTTGGGAGGCTGCTGGTCATAAGAAACTTCTACGACCAATTCTTCAAAATTGCGGATGTCTCATCTTTTGAGAACTAGAAGAACTACCTACTTTGAACTCACTTTGGAAACCAATGCCGTTTGTCATCTAAAGTTTTACGGTTTGAAAGAATGGCATCAAAGTTTCCTTTAGAGTTATTCCAAGTATTGACAACCTTTTGAAGGTCATCTTTCTCGAATTTATCTTCTTGATGTGTTCAAGTAGGAAATCCACTTTTCGATCAAAGCTTTGTTCTCTTTTTGCAATTTGATACTTTCGACTTCTTTGTCTATCAAGATCTTTGATCTTAGACATCAAGGTTGATTTCTCGAGACGACTAGTTCATGCTTCTTGGCTAATTTCACATAGGCGACTTTGAATTTTGAAAATTCTTCCGCATGTCTTTGTTAGCTTTGATGAGCTCTCCTTTGAAGGTTCATTAAGCTCATCATCATCATCAGTCATCTTGTTGAAATGGTAATGACCTCAGAATCATGTGGTGACTCCCTGGCCATAAGGCATATGTTGGCTTCTTCGGCAAAGTCACAAGAGTCATCCTCATCGGTGTCGGTGTCACACCATGTAGGCGGTTGCTTTCATCAATGTCTTGACCACCATCCCTTTTTGTTTTTGAAATTTAGTTTCGGGACGTTTCTTATAAAATTCATACTTTGGCTTTGGACATTTAGAGGCAAAATGGCCTGGTTTCCTACGATTAAAACAAACTAGCTCATTATCCTTTTGATGGTCTCGATTTATAAGGAGCGAGAATTTTTGGTTGGCGGTTGTTTTATAAGGAACAGCAGTTTTGTGAGAAGCGCCTATGTGATGATGGTTTATTAAACCTTTTGAAACGTTGATATTTCTTTACAAACATAGCAAAGGCTTCGTCGAAAGAATATCATCATCTTCACCGGAAGTAGAAGGTGTTTCATCGGGTTTTGAACAGGAGGTTCGTAGACATGGTGGTAAGGACAAGTTTTTAAAACTCTTTTCCATTTCTTGAGCTTGTTGGATCTCAAGCTCATAAACGAAAGACTAGCATAAAGGTTTCTAAGAGTCAATTTGTTTAAATCTTTTGACTCTTTCATGGCGTGATTTTAACATGCCATAGGCCTAGTGCATTTAGAAATCTCATGTTTATTTCTTTCTTTTCATACTTCTTTCCTAATGAATAGCAAGAGTTGACTACCTCATAGAATCTGTCATAGGCACTTCGCGAGACTCTTTGGGATCCTTTTGAAGGAGTCAAACTTCGGATGCGGGTATATAATTTGTTGTTCTTTGTCTCGCCATCACCTTCAAGATATTCAAGGATGGCTTCCCACATCTCCTTTCTTTGTGTCCAAGTTGATAATCTGGCGATAAGTGCTTATATCAACACAGTAATGATGTTGATGGCCTTTCCATCGAGCATCATTCTTCTGTCTTCATCATCCCACTCTTCTTCGGCTTTGGTACTTGGTGCGGCTTGGATCTACCGGCCGGTGTATTAGGCTTCATTGGAATTACGGGTCCATCGTGACACATTTCCACAAACGTTTATCAATTGAATTCATATGTCTTTTGACTTTATCTTTCCAGATGTCAAAGTGAACTTCATCCAAGACAGGACAATGGTTCACGTTTGAGGTTTCCAACATTTGGTGAGCAGCCATGATCTTTAATCTCTCAAGAGGTTAATCTCGGAAAAACTAGTTTTCAAAGAGTTAAGCTCGATACCAATTGTTAGGTCCAAGGTTGCTCTATATAGGCTAGAAGGGGGTTGAATAGCCTATGTCCAATTTTTGAAATTGATTCAAAAATCTTACTTCACTAGGGTTTTATAAATTTTGCGGGCGGAAGACTTGTGAAGCACGGGACAAGTTGAGAATGGCCGATCTTGACGGACAAGATCGCGGTTCTTAACAGATTGGAAATCGGAAATTTAAAGCAACACAATCAAATCACAATCACACACAAATAGACAGAATATTTAATATGGTTCACACTTATAAATAAGTGCTACGTCCACAACCAAAGTGGTCAACTTTGGATTTGAAAATCGTGTACTAAGTTTTTCCACTAGATATTTTACAAACTAAATCTCTAATGGATTGTGTACAAAAATTTTGTTGACCAAGTGTTTGTGTGGGAGAATTGATATCAATAAGATACAATTCTAGTGAGCTATGAAAAGCTAGGTGTTGCAATCAATGAAGAGCTTTAATGGACTGATCGTCAGAGTGAAGCTCTTCAAAGAAAGACGAATAGGACGTTTAAGCTTTTAATGCACTTGAAGAAGATGAAGAAGATTCGAGTTGTAGTTGTTGAAGTCTGTTAAATGCAGCAATGGATTCTCCTTTTATATGCAGGAGGAAGCTAGGAGCCGTTGGTGGTCTTCTAATTTGAATCTAAGAGCAATTAATGCTCTAATCTGGTTGTTGACTCCTGATAGGCTGACCTGTAGCTTGCAGTCTGTCTCCCGACACTTTGCTAAAAATAGGCGGTGCTTGCGGGAGGAATGTCCTTTTCGAGTGTATGCTAAGAATGGAAACCTTCATTGAATGTGATTTGCGGGTTAACGTTGCATCGAAGTCAATGAAAGCCTCAAATCAGGACATGTCTTCGGCGGTTCTCTTATCGACGTTCTTGAGGTTCTTCAACATTGCGATAAGGCTTGGCCGATATGAGCTTGTCCGATATCCGAAAGGAAGCTGGATGCATAAATTGCCTATTGTGCGAGAGGACGTCCGATGTCCTATAGGCTATCTTCTTCAAGGCAATATACAATAAGCAACCCTAAACTATTCAAGCTATGCCTAAGTTCAAGTTGCCACTCTAACAGACACGCAGGCCTATTAGTCACCTTGACTTAGACTTAGGTTATGGATTCAAGCAAATCTAGGCTAATTATGCAACAACTGATATACCAAGGCCATCTTTTGAAGACTACGCTAAGTACAATATAAGCAATCCTAAGCTATTACAAGTAGTTGTCTAAGTACAAGTTGCCACACTAACAGACACGCAAGCCCATTAGTCACCTTAGCTTAGACTTATGTTATGGATACAAGCAAATCTAGGTGATATACAACACTCAGCTTTGTCACTGTAGGTAAACTACCAACAAATTGATGGAAGATTGCGCCTTCTGCAATGTTGATGGTGACTTTC
This sequence comes from Platycodon grandiflorus, assembly GCA_016624345.1. Taxonomy (NCBI): domain Eukaryota; kingdom Viridiplantae; phylum Streptophyta; class Magnoliopsida; order Asterales; family Campanulaceae; genus Platycodon; species Platycodon grandiflorus. The sequence goes on along the minus strand of CM028366.1, from coordinate 27,836,565 downwards.
TAATGGTTCCTCAGGAAGGAAGTAAGTGATAGATGTTTTTTTTTTTTTTTGAGCCTTCTGCAATACGAGTTTGCGGAAAAATGTATTATTCTAAAATAAGAATTCCTTCAAACGAATGTACAAAATAAATGCTTGCTAACCTTAGTTTCATTGCCATTGCAGCTTTGCTGGGTTGATGTTCCTTACTAAGCTGAAGAATGGGGACATTTTGCAGCATTTCATGTAATCAGATGCATCCTATTTATACTGCTTGTAAACATTGGATTTAGTTGAGTTATTCAACAACCCAAGGATTGTTTTAGATGCCCAAGGCGTCTATTAAATTTACCATGCTGAAAAAAATATGTATTTCACCAAATTAAGATGGATGTAAGTATATGAAGAGTTTTGTTCAGGAATTCTAAAATAAAAAAAAAAAAAGGAATTAACTATTATAGATTTACATTTTCAATGCATGACATGATTTTTAATCTAAACAAATCAAGTTCTATTTTAAAAGCTAATTATGGTGCAAGTTCCAAGAATTTAACAAATTTATTGTGTATTATTTGACTAATACATTAATTGTTTAATATAAAAAGGGGTTTATATATATAAATATATATATATATATATATATTAGTGAGTGATGAAAACTAAAAATTACTCTTAACATTTAAGAAAATTATTAAATAAGTTTTATTTTTATTTTTTGAGGCCTAAAACTATAGCTTCCCTAGCATTAGGGTTGGGCCGGTCATTGCTAAGATTCAAGGATGAATCAGCAACAGTAACATGCCACGTATTGAACATTCATTGGATGAAATGCTACTGAAACAAACCCTAAAAGAATGTTCCAAATCCTAAAAAAATATTCTCGCAAGTTGTCCAAAAGTTGAGCGCAACACAAGCTGCACTCTTAGCTGGATATTGTTCATCTAATCGTTATCCAATGACTAGATTACAATGAAAACTTTCCAAACAACACATATATAAAGGAAAGTTCTTCCCTCAGATCAAAAGAGTATGATTTAAGAAAGATAGCTTACATATAGATTGATCACCAAATAAAGAGAGTAGAATACAGAGACGAGAGAGGTTTAGCAAATTCTGAAAACAACTATCATTGTTTCATCAGAGAATAACTTTAGATATTTGGATATCTAAGTTATTAAAGCAACTTCCATTCTACCATGATCCAGATCACTCATCAATCAACTTCCCAGATCAAGAAACGCAGAGCAGTAGTTACGCAATGACATCGAACCACAACAACAACGTCATTAGACTAGTTAGAGTCATTGTATTAAGCAACCCCCCCCCCATGTGTATAATGTAAAGGTCATAGTTGGAGAGCTAACTAGTAGGGAAAACTCGAGGACGTTTCCGGTCAATAATCTGTATAATTAAGAGAATTATAGTGGATTATTGTCTCATTGAGCCAAAAGGCTGTGAGGACAGTGGATGTAGGATAAGAGATCCGAACTAGTATAAATCATTGTGTCAAATTTCTCTATCCCTTGTCTTTTTACTTACTGTCATTTAATACTTAAATAGTTATTGCATGAACTTAATTGTTTTCATGATCTTCTAATCAAATAAACATCAAACTACTTATTTGTTGTTAATAATCATTAAAGCACTTCACACACACAAGATAAGATCATAACTTGTCTTGAGATCACTGATTAACTTAATTTTTATCGTGCACAACTCTCTTTTACAACCTTAACTGTTTTGACAAACCTTAGTTGTTTATCACTCCATTGCCTAAAGTCATTCGTCTATCGAAACTTGATCAATCTCAGTGATCATAGCAAAGTGTGTAATCATATTAAGATCAACCTAACAAGAATCTTGACAATCTTAAGGCATTTATGCATATATCAAAATTGTTGTATTAATTTTGAAATTGCCTTCTTTCAATTGTTCTTCAAACAATTGATTGTGTATAAGAAACTTGATTTTCTTGTCATCTCAATTGGTATAAGAACTTAGTTGTTCTATACCAAAGAGTGTTAAAAGTCATAATAGAAACCTGATTATTATTTGTGATTCCCATTAGTAATAACTGTTTGGGATCGACCCTTCAGCTATTATATGTATTGTAATAATATGATTTTGCTTAGATGAGCTTCAAAACTCTTAATTTATGAAAACTTTAATTTTTTTTAACAGACAAAAAATAATGTCAAGCTCTCATTGGTCCTTAATAAACTTTTTTATACTTTTCACTACTAGAAAGCGGCAATTACCTACGGAATGTTCCGTGGGTAATTACCTACGAAATTTTGACATTACCGATGGAATTCCGTCGATAAAGGGGCGGGCATTCAAATTACCGATGGAACATAATCTATCGGTAAAACAAGAATATTCCAATAATATTCTAAAATTTTCTTCGGTAATTATCTGGGAAAAATGCGTCAAAAATGCTGACAGAAATTTCGTCACTAATTTCCTCTCTCTCTCTCTCTCTCTCTCTCTAGATCTCTCGATATCTAGCCACCTCCCCCCGCCATCGCCACTACCGCCATCTACCCAGGTAGATCCGCCACCCCGCTCTCTTTGTTCTCTCTCTCTCTCTCTCTCTCTCTCTCTCTCTCTCTCTCTCTCTCTCATCTTTCTAATTTTTTTATTTCCTTACTTCGCCGCCGCCCAGGTAGATTCCCCCCACCACTGCGATGCCCCGCCTCAAATCACCAATGTCATCTCTCGCCACCCAAGTTAGTTTTCTAATTTTCCAATATTTTTTTTTTTGTATTTTTTAAACTTTTCGTATTCTATTTTTTTATTTTGCTATTTATGTAATTTTTTAATGTGTTATTTTGTTAATATGCTTTAATCAATTGTATGAAACGGTTGAAATTGCAAATGTTGTAATGTTCTAATTTTTTTGGTATATATTTAAAATTTCAAATTTTTTTAAAGTTCATTATTTATGTAATTATTTAGGGTGAAAATTTTGTTATTATCTTTTAATTAATTGTCTGAAATTGCAAATGTGTTAATTTTGTAACTTTTTGGTGTATTTTTTAAAATTTTCAGTAATCTATTTTTATTTATTTTTATGTAATTATTTAATGTGTTGTATTTTTTAAGTTTTATAAATCTATTTTTATTTAATTGTATAAAATAAAAAATGTGGTTATTTATGTATTTTTAAAATTTCAAAAATATGTTATTTTTACTATGGTTTACCAAGTTGTATGAAATTATTGAAATTGCTAACGTGTGGTTTGGCTAAAGGCTAAAGTCGATTTACATTGGTTCTTTTTTTGTTTATAATTTTTAAAGAAAAAAGTAATAGAGAGTGATTGAAAAAGAATAGTTGAGACTGATAAAAACAAAGTTAAAGAAAAAAAAAAACCGTAAAACCCTAACACCTTAAATCATAAACCCTAAACCCTAAACTTTCTAACCCAAAACCGTAATTAACCCTAAACCCTAAAATCCTAAAACCTTAAAATCCTAAACCTAATCAAACATTAAATCTAAACCCTTATTAAACCTAAAACGGTAATTAAACTCTATACCTTAATTAAACACTTAGCATGTACCCTTTACTCTAATTAAACCCTAATCCCTAAACCCTTATCCCTAAGTCTTAATCCCTAAACCTTGACCCCTAATCCCTAAAACCTAATCCCTAAACTTAACCCCTAAACACAAATTCCTAAACTTTAATCCTAACTCTAAACACTAACCCTTAAACTTGTGTATGTTGAAAACTTGTGTAGGTTTCATTAGGGTTGTAGGTTTTATTAGGTTTCAGGTTATAACTCGAAACCTTAAACCCTAAGCTTTAAAGCCTAATCCCTATAACCTAAACCCTAAACCTAATCCCTAAATCCTAAAACCCTAGACTCTAAAACCCTAATACTTAAATCATATAACCTAAACCTTAAACCTAATCTCTAACCTTAAAACCCTAAACCCTAAAAACCTAAAACGTAAACCATAAAACCTTAAAACCCAAAAACTCTAACACTTTAAAACTCTAAAACCTAATGCCTAAACCTTAAAACCTTAGACCCTAAAACCTTAAAACCCTAAACCTTAAAACTTTGAAACTCTAAAACTATAAAACCTAAACCTTAAACCCTAAACTCTAAGCCTAAACCCTAACTAAATCTTATACACTAGTTTAACTGCCTAAATTAACCCTAACATAGTACTCTTATGCGTTAGGTTGCCTATGTTTATTGACTATAGTACTCTCATGTACAGATTTGATCAATAGGATGACGTGGAGGCCGTGATTCTAGAAATAATGGGACAAAAAAGGGGTAGAGATAACTTTGGGTTTAAATTTGGCCTTTTACTTCTATTCCATTTGACTTAAGAGGCCAAATGTGACGAGGGAAACAATAGGAATCAATTAGCTGGATAGGCTACTTGAGGCCAAACCTAAATTAACTAGCTGATTCTCCTCCTTGATAGATTGTGTCACTTTACCCACGATTGGTTAAATGATTCAATTATGCAACTTAAAAGCTTAGAAACCCGTTCGAGAATCTTTAGTAGGTGTTGTGGTCAACACGAACATAAAGTTCATGTTACGATCAACATGTACTATTGATTCTTAAATTGTCTGTTTGGACAGTTTGATAACTCACGACATGTGTACTTGTAAAACATTATTGTCTTCTATAAATGCTAATGTATTTGATATTTGAGATATTTTGGTGGCATTTTCCATTATTCTCTGGGCGTATACTAGATGTGGGTTGATCTAATGCTGTTGGTGTATAGTCGACAGTGTTGGAATGACCTTATCTACGTCGTGCACTTGGAGAGCCATGGGGAGGTGCTGCCAAAATTTTCTTAGGTATCGTATAGAAAGCATGTAGAAAATAATGGGATTATAAGACATACAATCGTGGGTTTCAAATGGCATAGTAGCGTGACCTGAAATCAAATGACTTACCAATGATGGAAATGACGTATTTGTAGGAATAATCCATTTTTGATGGATTAAATTGAGTTAGATATAATTTGGGTCATGTGTAATATATATTTATTCAAATATAGGAGTAATGTCTGCTGACAATCGTGGTTGAATGTATAATCGGAGGTTGCCTAACCGAGAGGGTATTACTCATGAGTTTAGAAGAGGTTTGAAGAGTTTTGTTGATTTTGTTTTGGCGAACCCCCGATATATGAGTGGTGACAAAATTAGGTGTCCATGCATTAAGTGTGTAATAACCTGGTTCCTCCTAGGGATGACTTGTGTATCATATAGTATCGTCATTATATTGAGCATGTTTGTTAGACTTGATTGAACAACATGTTGATTGAGTCATACATTAATTTCATGAGATTAAAATGCTTTGGTTTGTGTTTTAATTCTTGTTAATCATTCGTACTTGGAACGCATTTTATTCTAAGCTTTGTTACATGTGTTTTGAATGAGTTTCAAGTGTCTTTTAAACCTTGTTGGAGGTTAGGATCATGTTAGGATCATTTGGGAATACTTTATAAACATTTTGTTTTAACGCTAAGATAGAAAATGATACACACAAAAGCATAGATACATGCTTAAACCTGAAATTCTGCCCATCGAGATAGTTTGTAGTAGATTGGCCATAGATTTTTGTAGAAAACTCGGATTTTCAATCCGTTTGATTTTGTGTAAACTAGACTCAAAGAGCTTTCCAACCATATCTTATTTGTAATTTTTGGACTTGTAGATCATCTTAAGCATGTCTTTGAAGTTGATCAAAAAATTAAAAAATCTGGAACCTGGGCGGGCGCCCAGGCGGCCGCCCAAGAGGCAGAAAGTTGGATTTTGGGCTGGGCGAGCGCCCAGGCGGCCGCCCCGTCTCCAGAATGTGTTATCCTGTTATGTTGTTTCTCCAAAAGTTGACCATTTCGCCCCTTGACCCAACTTATACGAACCAAGGACCCTTTGACCAGATATATACTCTCTCTAAACCTCTAAGGAGACATAGAAACACTTCATTTCTTCACCTTATTCATCCATGGAAGCTTGAGTGATAGTGTGAGAGACAAAGGTGAGATTAGTGTGTGTGACCCTTGTTCTCTCAATCCAACCATTGAATCTTCCATGCAAGACCACAAAAGTGTTGCTAAGAGCTAGGGGACTTCACTACAAGGCTTTGATTTTGATTGCATTGGTTTGATTTCTCCATTTGAAGTAAGTTACTAACCCCCTATGTATGCTTAATAAATTTGTTGCATAATTGAGATAATGTACATGCATGTCTTGTTTACTTGAAGAATTCATGTTAAAATGATATGTTGAGATGTATAACATGTTTATGTGTTAAGTGTTGGGTTTTGATGAGGTTGCATGTTGATTTTGAGCACTCAACTATGGAATTTGACTCAAGAACAAGTTAGAGACTTAATTGGAAAACTTTGCAAATAGCAAATATACCCAGATTTTTAGAAGTGTTGTAATGACTCTAAGAGCATCACCAATGCAAATGTGAATGTAAAAAAATTGGGTGCCACCTAGGATTTACGTATTTTTTAAAGAAATTTTTTTTAATGCAATTAATTATCTAATAACCAATAGGAAAAAATTTGTTGACACATCATATTCACATCCCTTCTCCACAATTGCATTGAAGATTTTTTCTTCTTTGAAAAATGTGTAAATCCTAGGTGGCACCCAATTTTTTCACATTCACATTTGCATTGGTGATGCTCTAAGAAGTTAATATTTAGTTAGAGTGGTAATTAATCACCACCATGTTAAAATCCTACGTGATTTAGATTTCGTTTGATATATGTTTTGGTCCTCTAAGTAAATGATACTGGTAATTTAGATACTTGTTATTAGCTCTAAAGTTGTGGTTTAAAGTTCCTGAATAATATGTTTGATGATCATACTTTGTAGAATAATATAATATACGTGTTATTTGTCAAGTTCACTACTTTGGAACTTGATGGTTTTTTGCATAAGTTGAATAAGAATACCTGCTTGTGCGTGGTGTAAGTCGAGCTGGCGTCGTCGTTGTTTATGTTAAGATGGGACGACCTATAGTCTTTACGAATTTATTTCGTGATTGCTATAAGTCGCCGTACCGGAGTTCACACCCTCACCTGTTGGCCACAGGTGGGAAGTAGCCCCACTGTTGTAGCAATACGCATGACTTTGATTTGCTAAGTAACCCGAAGAGTGATTCCGGGGAAGTCAAAACCTGATAAGTGATTCCGGGGAGGTTAATAGCCGAAGAGTGATTCCGGTGACGTTGATACTACACACATGGGCATCGAGACATAGTTGATTATATGTGTATTGCAGGAGCAACGCAGAGTTGGAGAAAGATAATAGATATCCTTTATAACGTGATTTATTTATAAGCACTTATGTGTTAATCAAGGTGCTATGTGAGTTGACTAATTTGTATATCAAAGATGATGATACATGCCTTGTTGTGGTATATAAATGTTAATGCCATGTTATGATTTTATCTTGAGCACTATGCCATGTTATGTAGTTGCATTTAGTAACTTATTGAGTTTCGACTCACCCCGTTTGTTGTTTATATGTTTTTTCTTAGATCCGAGCCAGCCTAGCAGTTCTCAGTGAGATCGGTGAGGTCGCGGTTTGCTAGCAGGTTGTATTTTAGTTTGGTAGCTCTTGAAGCTTGATGTTATTTAATAGTATCTCTTCTGGTGAGGACGTTGGTTATGTAAAGTTATGTAAACTTTACTTGGGTAGTATTTGTTGTGTTGTAAACCATATATTCTTTTGGTAGCCGACGTATGTATGTCGTTCTTGTATATTTAACTTTGTAGTAAGTTCAGTTTCTCTCCTGAGCATGTTGTAGCTCGTGGTTTAGTTTATTCCGGCATGTTGTGGCGATGTTGTTATCGTTGTCGTTGTTTTATATTCCAAGTCTTAGACTTGTGGTTTTAGTTGTTGGGTTCCGGCCGTAGTGTCGCCGAATACTTGTTTTATTTAAATTAGGTTTTATAAGTTGTGTTTTGTCGTAAGTACGGGTGGTTACGCCACGTGCTCTTTGTGTTGTTGTGTTGTTTTGGCGACCCGACCTTGGGATTTTGTATAGATATCTGGGTCGGGGTCATCACAGTTGGTATCAGAGCAATAGTGTGCTATCGCCAGGATAGGTTCCATGGCCTAGGTGGGTATGGTGTTATTGTTAAGATCTTAACGTTGAGTGTTGTGTGTAGGTTAATAATGGTGTAGACTAGTAGAGTCTGTACGAGTACAGGTGGAAACGAAGAAAGAGATGAGAATGTTAATAATCAGCATAATGTTCCTCCTGAACCGAACATGAATAATCAGAATGAGGATCTTATGAACATGTATGGGAGAATGATAGAGCTGATGAATGAGATGACTCAGCGGATTAATGGAGGGACAGTACCACCACCTGATAATAGAGTACCTCAACCAGAAATTGAAGTACCGCAGCCTGAGATGAGACAGAGGAACCACACTAGTATGCTTGAGAAATTTTTAAAGATGAAACCTCGTACTTTTCTGGGAGAACCGGATGCTACTAAAGCAGAATTGTGGATTGAACACATCATAAAGATCTTTGTAGCTTTGGGTTGCACTGATGATGAGAAATTGACCTTAGCGGTGTTCAAACTTGAGGGAGCAGCGGAACATTGGTGGCAAGTGTTAAAAGGAAGTTGGGAATTATAGGGAGTACCACACAGCTGGCCTAACTTTTTAAGAGAGTTCAAACCATAGTATGTTCCAGAAGTGGTTCGCGAGAAGAGAGAACGAGAGTTCTACGATTTGGAGCAAGGTAGTATGTCGGTAGCTTAGTATTCGGCCAAGTTCACAGAATTGGCTCGTTACTGTAGTTACTTGGTTCCTAATGAAGTAAAGAAGGCACAGAAGTTTGTAAAGGGATTGAAGACTGAGTACCGAAAAGAGTTACTGTCTCTACAGCTTGCTGATTACTGTAGCGCAATGGATCGCGCTTACGTGATAGAAGGGGATACATTGAGGAACATAATGATGCGTATTCTTCACCGAATTTGATGCTTGCGGAAATATGGATGAAGGTTGAACGAATATTAATGAAATTGTAGCGGAAAAATAGGATAGATAACGGGTTCACCGGCTAGGCTTCACTCACCTAACGTAAAGATCCCGTTTGGGTTCACCGGTTAGGCTTCACTCACCTAACGTAAAGATCCCGTTTGATATTACCTTCCTAAACCTAAGGAATGCAATAATCAAATTTGAACAAAACTTTGTTCGTTTTCTATTACTTTTCTGTAATCAAAATTGAATTACAAGCACTAAATCTAAGCCTTTATATAGGTTTTACAAATAAATCCTAATCTAGAAAGAAAAAAGAAAACGCCTCCTATTCCTATTTCCTAAAAAAAAAACTTAAACGCTTACCTAATTGAACTAGGATACTATTACATGATCAACTTAGGAAACTATGAAACAAACCTAATTAAACTAGGATACTTTTTACATACTCAATCTAGGAAACTATAGAAACCTAATTAAACTATGCAACATGGCCAATTTAGGAAACTAAGCACACGGCTTCATTAGGACACTAGGAAACACGGTTTCCTTAGGAGACTATGAAACACGGCTTTCCTTCCTTGCCTTGCACATGCCATCGACATGCCTTCCAAAGTCTTGTGTCCTCCCATTTTGCATCACCAAGGCTTCATGTGATAATACCAAACCATCTTCACCCATTTGCATTGCATCCATGGTTTTGTTTAGAACTTCCCTTGGTGCACCCGCATAATACTCCTCTTCTTCGAAAAGAATTGTCCTCAATTCTTTAAACAAAGTTTTGTTGTGACCAAGACTATCCCATGGCCTCCAAAATTGATGAATAATCCTCTCCACTTGTGAAATGCAAATCTTGGACCCTAGGATCACATCATTCCCCTTCCCTTGAAAAGAATTCGTCCTCGAATCTATACGACCAACTCAGTGATCCTCCCTTGAAACGAGGTTCATCCAATCTGCCCATTGAGTTGCAAAAAAGTGATTATCGATAAGTCGCGTAATGAACCAAGATGCAAACCGCGTAGGAATTTTAAAGTCGATCGGGTCCTCGTATGCATGTAACAACTTCAATTCCTCTCGAACTGTCTTGAGCTTCCTCTCCTCTTCCTCTTTTTCACATTGCTCCTTGAGCTTCATCTCCTCTTCCTCTTTTTCACATTGCTCCCTCTCAACTTTCTCTCTATTAGTTTTCTCCCTTTCAATCATCTCTCTCTCTCAATTTCCTTTTCTCTCTCCTCTCTCTAAATTTTGTCTTTTTTGATTCTTTCTTGCTCTATCTTTTCTCTCTCAATTATTTCTCTCTCTATCCTCTCCTTTTCAATTCTTTCTCTCTTTACCTTCTCTTTTTCCAATTCTTTCTCTCTATACCCTTTCTTTTTTAATATTCTCTTTTTCTATCTTCCACTCTTGTTCTCTCTTTTGTAATAACACTAAATCTTCATAACCCTCCTTGAGAGATGTAGGTACAAGACCAATTTTTATTTGATTAAGTTTGGAAAAATTATCTTGTCTATAGGTGCTTGGTAAGAACCTACGGTCAAGATACTTTTTTAATTTCTCCCAAGATTCAATTTTGGACTTTCCCTCGCATCTCCGTTGGGATTTCAGATTTTCATACAAATAGATGCATACCTGGTAAGTTTGAGGATGGCAACTTTGAACTTTTTTCGGTCGTTATATTCCTTATATTCGAATACTCGCTCCGTTCTACGAACCCAATTTACATAGCCATCCGGATCCATGGAACCATCGAATTCGGGAATATCACGTTTCAAGCCTCGGTCATCATCATCTTTTCTTCGTCCCTCCAATAGTTGTAATACTCGATCTACACGTCGCCTAATTGAACTAGGATACTATTACATGATCAACTTAGGAAACTATGAAACAAACCTAATTAAACTAGGATACTTTTTACATACTCAATCTAGGAAACTATAGAAACCTAATTAAACTATGCGACATGGCCAATTTAAGAAGCTAAGCACACGGCTTCATTAGGACACTAGGAAACAAGGTTTCCTTAGGAGACTATGAAACACAGCTTTCCTTCCTTGCCTTGCACATGCCGTCCACATGCCTTCCAAAGTCTTGTGCCCTCCCATTTTGCATCACCAAGGCTTCAAGTGATAATACCAAACCATCTCCACCCATTTGCATTGCATCCATGGTTTTGTTTAGAACTTCCTTTGGTGCACCCGCATCACATAAGGGAAGAGGAAACATGGGCAATTCTCAGCAATCTTCACAAAATCATGGGCGAGTACAGAATTTTAATAACAGTGGTGACTACAATAATAATGACAATCACAGAGGGAATCGGAATAGATCACAGTTTGAGAGGCAATCAAGACAACAATCCGGGGGACAAAGTAATAACGTTACTTATGATCAGGGTCAGCAAAGCAATTCATTGGTATGTAACTATTGTTCAAAGTATGGGCATTCTGAAGATAATTGTGGGAGCAAGTTGGGAATCAAGCCGGAACAATGTTACTATTGTAGAGAGACCGGTCACCTAAAGTGGAATTGTCCTAAATTGAAGGGTAGTCAGACAGAAAGTGTCAATCAACAAACGAGTGGGACGAAGAGAGATAGTGAAGGTAGACCTAAGGTTCAGGGTCGAGTGTTTGCGCTTGATCAGCGCGGAGTGCCGGAGTCTACATTGGTGCTAAGAGGTATTCCATCTAAAATATTATGAGTACACGTATTATGGTAGCTCATGTTTATGCATTCATATGTTGCATTGTGTGATTGGAAACTAGTGTAATATGTTTCCTAATTTTATCTTGTGATTGAGGGAGATACCCCAATAAGAGATTGAATTGTTGCTATTGGTATAGTAAATTTGTGATAGACCAATAGGTAATCACATATTGCATGGTAGTTGTGTGTCTTACCTTGACATGGCTTGAAGGTGTAAGAAGTTGTGATATACGAGTTAGTAACTATACGTTGTATGTCAACTCTGTGGTTATGCCTATACATGATATTTATAAGATACATGATATAGATTGTTAATGTGTACATGCCATGCATTGGTTGTGTATCATCATGAGGTGATTATGTTCTTCTCTATGACGAATATGCTTGGGTTGTGTTGATATGATTGTTATTAGCATGCATATCATTTTTGTTCCGAAAATTAGTATACTGTTACCACATGATCAAGTTGAGTATTTGGGTTCATGTTATGGTTGTGAATGAAACTACACCAAAGTTGGAGGATTTCTCTACTTTATGAGAGTGTCCAGATACGTTCGATGTGATTACTTTATATGTCACCTAAGATGAAGATTTGAACATGTACTGAGTGGATAACATGGAATCAAAGAACCTAAAGGATCACCATGAGTTGAATTAGCGATTGATGGATTTATTAAAACATGTGTGCAAGTCATACTTGGAGAATTTTATGAAGTGTCAATTATGGTTTTCATATTCACTTTCAGTCTTAATACAAAGTGAACCGTAAGAGACGAATTGAGTTATGACCTTAATCAGAATGGAGAACAATAGCTTCTGCAACGAAGAATTGATATGGTATAAGTGGAATTAATATATTCACTGAGTTGAGTTTTCTTACGTTAGTATTGACGTTACCTAAGTTGAAATTCTACTATTATGAAGCGAAGATTGCGTTATGTATGGATTCAAATAACTGAAGTTTCTATTCTCACGATATGAACAGAATATGAGACATTGTCGATAAGCGGAAAGACTTAAAGATCTTGACTATGTACCTTCTACTAATCAATGGAGTTTAACATGGTAACTAGTGTATTGAAAGATTGAAGATTTACCAATTATAATGAGACTACCTTGTATTTGTTGAGATTGTTATACATTATAGATTATGATGGATTGATTAATTAAGTGATCATGTACTACCAATGGCAAAGATATGCGTATCAAATGAATTATACCCTTGTAGATATGAGACATCGGGAGACTACATTAAACACCGCAAGTAGTATACTCAAAAAGGAATCCAAGAATTTCTCCAAGTGTTCATCTTATCCTTAGACCTGCTGTATGTTTGAGAGAATGATTATTAAACAACTCTAAATTGATGGAACGCCGTTACATTATTGTGATAGATATTTCTGGGAAGTTGTCTTATCGAATTGTATCAATGGAATAGTTCGATGAGATTCTTATAAAAGACCTCATGCAACCGAGAATGTACTTTGGGAAATAGAGTATGATGGTAAGGGAGATATCCTTAGTTCGTCGATGATTTCAGACTGAATTTAGGGACAAAATTCTTTTAAGGGGGAGAGGATGTAATACTCTGGTTCATCCTATGGATGACTTGTGTATCATATAGTATCGTCATTAGATTGAGCATGTTTGTTAGACTTGATTGAACAATATGTTGATTGAGTCATACATTAATTTCATGAGATTAAAATGCTTTGGTTTGTGTTTTAATTCTTGTTAATCATTCGTACTAGGAACGCATTTTATTCTAAGCTTTGTTACATGTGTTTTGAATGAGTTTCAAGTGTGTTTTAAATATTGTTGGAGGTTAGGATCATGTTAGGATAACTTGGGAATACTTTATAAACATTTTGTTTTAACGCTAAGATAGAAAATGATACACACAAAAGCATAGATACATGCTTAAACTCGAAATTCTGCCCATCCAGAAAGTCTGTAGTAGATTGACCATAGATTTTGTAGAAAACTCAGATTTGCAATCCGTTTGATTCTGTGTAAACTAGACTCAAATAGCTTTCCAACCATACATTATTTGTAATTTTTGGATTTGTAGATCATCCTAGGCATGTCTTTGAAGTTAACCAAAAAATAAAAAAATCTGGAACCTGGGCGGGAGCCCAGGCGGCCGTCCAAGAGGCAGAAAGTTGGATTTTGGGCTGGGCGAACGCCCAGGCGGCCGCCTCGTCTCCAGAATGTGTTATCCTGTTCTGTTGTTTCTCCAAAAGTTGACCATTTCGCCCCTTGACCCAACTTATACGAACCAAGGACCCTTTGACCAGATATATATTCTCTCTAAACCTCTAACAAGACATAGAAACACTTCGTTTCTTCACCTTATTCATCCATGGAAGCTTGAGTGATAGTGTGAGAGAGAAAGGTGAGATTAGTGTGTGTGACCCTTGTTCTCTCAGTCCAACCATTGAATCTTCCATGCAAGACCACAAAAGTGTTGCTAAGAGCTAGGGGACTTCACTACAAGGCTTTGATTTTGATTGCATTGGTTTGATTTCTCCATTTGAAGTAAGTTACTAACCCCCTATGTATGCTTAATAAATTTGCTGCATAATTGAGATAATGTACATGCATGTCTTGTTTACTTGAAGAATTCATGTTAAAATGATATGTTGAGATGTATAACATGTTTATGTGTTAAGTGTTGGGTTTGGATGATGTTGCATGTTGATTTGAGCATTCAACTATGGAATTTGACTCAAGAACAAGTTAGAGACTTAATTGGAAAACTTTGGAAATAACAAATATACCCAGATTTTTAGAAGTGTTGTAATGACTCTAAGAAGTTGATATTTAGTTAGAGTGGTAATTAATGACCACCATGTTAAAATCCTACCTGATTTAGATTTCGTTTGATATATGTTTTGGTCCTCTGAGTAAATGATACTGGTAATTTAGAGACTTGTTACTAGCTCTAAAGTTGTGGTTTAAAGTTCCTGAATAATATGTTTGATGATCATACTTTGTAGAATAATATAATCTACGTGTTATTTGTCAAGTTCACTACTTTGGAACTTGACGGTTATTTGCATAAGTTGAATAACAATACCTGCTTGTGCATGGTGTAAGTCGAGCTGGCGTCGTCGTTTTTTATGTTAAGGTGGGACGACCATAGTCTTTACGAATTTGTTTCGTGATTGCTATAAGTACCGTACCGGAGTTCACACCCTCACCTGTTGGCCACAGGTGGGAAGTAGCCCCACTGTTGTAGCAATACGCATGACTTTGGTTTGCTAAGTAACCCAAAGAGTGATTCCGAGGAGGTCAAAATCAAATGAGAGATTTCGGGGAGATCAAAACCCGATGAGTGATTCCGGGGAGGTCAATAGCCGAAGAGTGATTCCGGTGACGTTGATACTACACACATGGGTATCGAGACATAGTTAATTATGTGTGTATTGCAGGAGCAACGCAGAGTTGGAGAAAGAGAAACGATATCCTTTATAACGTGATTTATTTACAAGTATGTATTAATCAAGGTGCTATGTGAGTTGAATGATTTGTATATCAAAGATGATGATACATGCCTTGTTGTGGTATATAAATGTTAATGCCATGTTATGATTTCAGCTTGAGCACTATGCCATGTCATGTAGTTGTATTTAGTAACTTATTGAGTTTCGACTCACCCCGTTTGTTGTTTATATGTTTTTCCTTAGATCCGAGCCAGCCTAGCGGTTCTCAGTGAGATCGGTGAGGTTGCGGTTTACTAGCATGTTGTATTTTAGTTTGGTAACTCTTGAAGCTTGATGTTGTTTAGTAGTATCTCTTCTGGTGAGGACGTTGGTTCTGTAAAGTTATGTAAACTTTATTGGGTAGTATTTGTTGTGTTGTAAACCATATATTCTTTTGGTAGTCGACGTATGTATGTCGTGCTTGTATATTTAACTTCGTAGTAAGTTCATTTTCTCTCCTGAGCATGTTGTAGCTCGTGGTTTAGTTTATTCCGGCATGTTGTGGCCGATGTTGTTATCGTTGTCGTTGTTATTTTATATTCCAAGTCTTAGACTTGTGGTTTTAGTTGTTGGGTTCCGGCTGTAGTGTCGCTGAAGACTTGTTTTATTTAAATCAGGTTTTATAAGTTGTGTTTTGTCGTAAGTACGGGTGGTTACGCCATGTGCTCTTCATGTTGTTGTGTTGTTTTGGCGACCCGACCTTGGGATTTCGTATAGATATCTGGGTCGGGGTCTTCACAGTTGGTATTAGAGCAATAGTGTGCTATCGCCAGGATAGGTTCCATGGCCTAGGTGGGTATGGTGTTATTGTTAAGATCTTAACATCGAGTGTTGTGTGTAGGTTAAAAATGGTGCAGACTAGACACGGAGCGAGTACTAGTAGAGTCGGTACGAGTACAGGTGGAAACGAAGAAAGCGATGAGAATGTTAATAATCAGCATAATGTTCCTCCTGAACCGAACCCGAATAATCAGAATGAGGATCTTATGAACATGTATGGGAGAATGATGGAGCTGATGAAGAAGATGACTCAGCGGATTAATGGAGGGACAGTACCACCACCTGAGAATAGAGTACCTCAACCAGAAATTGAAGTACCGCAGCCTGAGATGAGACAGAAGAACCACACTAGTATGCTTGAGAAATTTTTAAAGATGAAACCTCGTACTTTTCTGGGAGAACCGGATGCTACTAAAGCAGAATTGTGGATTGAACACATCATAAAGATCTTTGCAGCTTTGGGTTGCACTGATGATGAGAAATTGACCTTAGCGGTGTTCAAACTTGAGGGAGCAGCGGAACATTGGTGGCAAGTGTTACAAGGAAGTTGGGAATTACAGGGAGTACCACACAACTGGCCTAACTTTTTAAGAGAGTTCAAAGCATTGTATGTTTCAGAAGTGGTTCGCGAGAATAGAGAACGAGAGTTCTACGATTTGGAGCGAGGTAGTATGTCGGTAGCTCAGTATTCGGTCAAGTTCACAGAATTGGCTCGTTACTGTAGTTATTTGGTTCCTAATGAAGTGAAGAAGGCACAGAAGTTTGTAAAGTGATTGAAGATTGAGTACCGAAAACAGTTACTGTCTCTACAGCTTGCTGATTACCGTAGCACAGTGGATCGCGCTTACGCGATTGAAGGGGACATTGAGGAACATAATGATGCGTATTCTTCACCGAATTTGATGCTTGCAGAAATATGGATGAAGGTTGTGTGAATATTAATGAAATTGCAGCGGAAAAATAGGATAGATGACGGGTTCACGGGCTAGGCTTCACTCACCTAACGTAAAGATCCCGTTTGGGTTCACCGGTTAGGCTTCACTCACCTAACGTAAAGATCCAGTTTGATATTACCTTCCTAAACCTAAGGAATGCAATAATCAAATTTGAACAAAACTTTGTTCGTTTTCTATTACTTTTCTGTAATCAAAACTGAATTACAAGCACTAAATCTAAGCCTTTATATAGGTTTTACAAATAAATCCTAATCTAGAAAGAAAAAAGAAAATGCCTCCTATTCTTATTTCCTAAAGAAAAACTTAAACACTTACCTAATTGAACTAGGATACTATTACATGATTAACTTAGGAAACTATGAAACAAACCTAATTAAACAACGATACTTTTTACATACTCAATCTAGGAAACTATAGAAACCTAATTAAACTATGCAACATGGCCAATTTAGGAAACTAAGCACACGGCTTCATTAGGACACTAGGAAATACGGTTTCCTTAGGAGACTATGAAATACGGCTTTCCTTCCTTGCCTTGCACATGTCGTCCACATGCCTTCCAAAGTCTTGTGTCCTCCTATTTTGCATCACCAAGGCTTCATGTGATAATACCAAACCATCTTCACCCTTTTGCATTGCATCCATGGTTTTGTTTAGAACTTCCCTTGGTGCACCCGCATCATACTCCCCTTCTTCGAAAAGAATTGTCCTCAATTCTTTAAACAAAGTTTTGTTGTGACCAAGACTATCCCATGGCCTCCAAAATTGACGAATAATCCTCTCCACTTGTGAAATGCAAATCTTGGACCCTAGGATCACATCATTCCCCTTCTCTTGAAAGGAATTCGTCCTCGAATCTATACGACCAACTCGGTGATCCACCCTTGAAACGAGGTTCATCCAATCTGCCCATTGAGTTGCAAAAAGGTGATTATCGATAAGTCGCGTAATGAACCAAGATGCAAATCGCGTAGGAATTTTGAAGTCGAACGGGTCCTCGTATGCATGTAACAACTTCAATTACTCTCGAACTATCTTGAGCTTCCTCTCCTCTTCCTCTTTTTCACATTGCTCCTTGAGCTTCATCTCCTCTTCCTCTTTTTCACATTGCTCCCTCTCAACTTTCTCTCTATTAGTTTTCTCCCTTTCAATCATCTCTCTCTCCTTTTCTCTCTCTCTCTAAATTTTGTCTTTTTTGATTCTTTCTTGCTCTATCTTTTCTCTCTCAATTATTTCTCTCTCTACCCTCTCCTTTTCAATTCTTTCTCTCTCTACCTTCTCTTTTTCAATTCTTTCTCTCTATACCCTCTATTTTTTAATATTCTCTTTTTCTATCTTCCACTCTTGTTCTCTCTTTTGTAATAACACTAAATCTTCATAACCCTCCTTGAGAGATGTAGGTACAAGACCAATTTTTGTTTGATTAAGTTTGGAAAAATTATCTTGTCGATAGGTGCTTGGTAAGAACCTACGGTCAAGATACTTTTTTAATTTCTCCCAAGATTCAATTTTGGACTTTCCCTCGCATCTCCGTTGGGATTTCAGATTTTCATACAAATAGATGCATACCTGGTAAGTTTGAGGATGACAACTTTAAACTTTTTTCGATCGCTATACTCCTTATATTCGAATACTCGCTCCGTTCTACGAACCCAATTAACATAGCCATCCGGATCCATGGAACCATCGAATTTGGGAATATCACGTTTCAAGCCTCGGTCATCATCATCTTTTCTTCGTCCCTCCAATAGTTGTAATACTCGATCTACACGTCGCCGAAGGTCTTGTATTTCGCGATCTCTTCGCAGATTTACGACTTGGTCCAATGTCAATTCACGGGGGCATGTGTCGTCATTCGCCATGATCGTTTCACGAAGATGGAATTCGCGAAAAGCCTTAGCTCTGATACCAATTTGATGCGTATTCTTCACCGAATTTGATGCTTGCGAAAATATGGATGAAGGTTGTACGAATATTAATGAAATTGCAGCAGAAAAATAGGATAGATGACGGGTTCACCGGCTAGGCTTCACTCACCTAACGTAAAGATCCCGTTTGGGTTCACCGGTTAGGCTTCACTCACCTAACGTAAAGATCCCGTTTGATATTACCTTCCTAAACCTAAGGAATGCAATAATCAAATTTGAACAAAACTTTGTTCGTTTTCTATTACTTTTCTGTAATCAAAACTGAATTACAAGCACTAAATCTAAGCCTTTATATAGGTTTTACAAATAAATCCTAATCTAGAAAGAAAAAAGAAAACGCCTCCTATTCCTATTTCCTAAAGAAAAACTTAAACAATTACCTAATTGAACTAGGATACTATTACATGATCAACTTAGGAAACTATGAAACAAACCTAATTAAACTAGGATACTTTTTACATACTCAATATAGGAAACTATAGAAACCTAATTAAACTATGCAACATGGCCAATTTAGGAAACTAAGCACACGGCTTCATTAGGACACTGGGAAACACGGTTTCCTTATGAGACTATGAAACACGGCTTTCCTTCCTTGCCTTGCACATGCAGTCCACATGCCTTCCAAAGTCTTGTGTCCTCCCATTTTGCATCATCAAGGCTTCAAGTGATAATACCAAACCATCTCCACCCATTTGCATTGCATCCATGGTTTTGTTTAGAACTTCCCTTGGTGCACCCGCATCACATAAGGGAAGAGGAAACATGGGCAATTCTCAGCAATCTTCACAAAATCATGGGCGAGTACAAAATTTTGGTAACAGTGGTGATTACAATAATAATGACAATCGCAGAGGGAATCGGAATAGATCACAGTTTGAGAGGCAATCAAGACAACAATCCGGGGGACAAAGTAATAACGTTACTTATGATCAGGGTCAGCAAAGCAATTCATTGGTATGTAACTATTGTTCAAAGTATGGGCATTCTGAAGATAATTGTGGGAGCAAGTTGGGAATCAAGCCAGAACAATAGTACTATTGTAGAGAGACCGGTCACCTAAAGTGGAATTGTCCTAAATTGAAGGGTAGTTAGACAGAAAGTGTCAATCAACAAACGAGTGGGACGAAGAGAGATAGTGAAGGTAGACCTAAGGTTCAGGGTTGAGTGTTTGCGCTTGATCAGCGCGGAGTGCCGGAGTCTACGTCGGTGCTAAGAGGTATTCCATCTAAAATATTATGAGTACACGTATTATGGTAGCTCATGTTTATGCATTCATACGTTGCATTGTGTGATTGGAAACTAGTGTAATATGTTTCCTAATTTTATCTTGTGATTGAGGGAGATACCCAAATAAGAGATTGAATTATTGCTATTAGTATAGTAAATTTGTGATAGACCAATAGGTAATCACATATTGCATGGTAGTTGTGTGTCTTACCTTGACATGGCTTGAAGGTGTAAGAAGTTGTGATATACGAGTTAGTAACTATACGCTGTACGTCAACTTTGTGGTTATGCCTATACATGATATTTATAAGATACATGATATAGATTGTTAATGTGTACAT
This sequence comes from Platycodon grandiflorus, assembly GCA_016624345.1. Lineage (NCBI taxonomy): Eukaryota > Viridiplantae > Streptophyta > Magnoliopsida > Asterales > Campanulaceae > Platycodon > Platycodon grandiflorus. The sequence continues at coordinate 27,816,162 of CM028366.1, read as the reverse complement.
GCCATGCATTGGTTGTGTATTATCATGAGGTGATTATGTTCTTCCCTGTGACAAATATGCTTGGGTTGTGTTAATATGATTGTTATTAGCATGCATATCATTTTTGTTCCAAAAATTAGTATACTGTTACCACATGATCGAGTTGAGTATTTGGGTTCATGTTATGGTTGTGAATGAAACTACACCAAAGTTGGAGGATTTCTCTACTTTATGAGAGTGTCCAGATACGTTCGATGTGATTGCTTTATATGTCACCTAAGATGACGATTTGAACATGTACTGAGTGGATAACATGGAATCAAAGAACCTAAAGGATCACCATGAGTTGAATTAGCGATTGATGGATATATTAAACCATGTGTGCAAGTCATACTTGGAGAATTTTATGAAGTGTCAATTATGGTTTTCATATTCACTTTCAGTCTTAATACAAAGTGAACCGTAAGAGAAGAATTGAGTTATGATCTTAATTAGAATGTAGAACAATAGCTTCTGCAACGAAGAATTGATATGGTATAAGTGGAATTAATATATTCACTGAGTTGAGTTTTCTTGCGTTAGTATTGACGTTACCTGAGTTGAAATACTACTATTATGAAGCTAAGATTACGTTATGTATGAATTCAAATAACTGAAGTTTCTATTCTCACGATATGAACAGAATATGAGACATTGTCGATAAGCGGAAAGACTTAAAGATCTTAACTATGTACCTTCTACTAATCAATGGAGTATAACATGGTAACTAGTGTATTGAAAGATTAAAATTTTACCAATTATAATGAGACTACCTTGTATTTGTTGAGATTGTTATACATTATAGATTATGATGGATTGATTAATTAAGTGATCATGTACTACCAATGGCAAAGATATGCGTATCAAATGAATTATACCCTTGTAGATATGAGACATCGGGAGACTACATTAAACACCGCAAGTAGTATACTCAAAGAGGAGTCCAAGAATTTCTCCAAGTGTTCATCTTATCCTTAGACTTGATGTATGTTTGAGAGGATGATTATTAAACAACTCTAAATTGATTGGACGCCGTTACATTGTTGTGATAGATATTTCTAGGAAGTTGTCTTATCGAAGTGTATCAATGGAATAGTTCGATGAGATTCATATAAAAGACCTCATGCAACCGAGAATGTACTTTGGGAAACAGAGTATGATGGTAAGGGAGATATCCTTAGTTCGTCGATGATTTCAGACTGAATTTATGGACAAAATTCTTTTAAGGGGGAGAGGATGTAATACCCTGGTTCCTCCTATGGATGACTTGTGTATCGTATAGTATCGTCATTATATTGAGCATGTTTGTTAGACTTGGTTGAACAATATGTTGATTGAGTCATATGTAATACCCTGAGTTTAATTATGGCCTATGTGCTTACTTTGTTGCATGTTAACATGTTATTATAAGTGTTTAAAATTTGCTTGAATATCATGTTAGATTAACCATGTTTTAGTAGCATGTTAGTTGAATTATGCTATAATTTATATTTTAGTTTCATGTTTATAAGAATTGTTAGATTAATTATGCATTGTTAATTTGATTATTATGATTCATGATATCTATGAGATGTGTTATAAGTGTTGTGTAATCACACCTAGGGTGGCCAAATGATCAAACCGAGGAAATAGAAATAAATAGATGTGGGACTGGATAGTAAGTTTGGCACGGCCGTGCGCCTTTGCTTGACACGGCTGTGCAAGAGTGGCCAGACATTCCAGTAAGTTTGGCACGGCTGTGCAGCCTTTCTTGGCACGGCTGTGCGCCTTTACATGACACGGCCGTGCAAAGCGTACGGACAACACATTACTGACTTTGTAATTTTTGGCTTTTGACCCTTGGACCCTTGGCTCAATGTGTTGTACCTTGGTTTGACCTTTTGACCATATTTAAGTCACTCTAGACACAATACACTTCATTCTTACATGTTTCTTCCTTGAAAACCTAGAGAGCTTAAGTGTGGGAGATTGAGTGTGAGACTAGTGTGTGTGTTCTACTCTTTATCATCCACCCATTGGATCATCCATGCAAGACCACCAAAGTATTGCTAAAGACTAGGAGACTTCATTACAAAGCCTTGATTGTGAATATGTTAGCTTGATTGTCTTCTTTGAAGGCAAGTAACTATAATGTTTTGAATGTTTATAAGTTGAATTGGAATAATAAAGCATATAGGATGTGTAATTGTTCATCTTTGTGTAATTTCTTGAAAGAAATAAGTAATTGATCATTCCAAATGATATTATGTTAGTTGTTAATCAATGGCCATGTGTAGAGGTTGTCATGAGACTTGGTGAAGTGTTGGTAACATGTTAGAAAGTGAAACACATGAATTTCAAGTTAGTTGCAGTCCCTGTTTTGGGCTATTTTCATGAAAATTCTGGTACTAATCTACTATTGAGAATTTTCTGAATTTTGGATATGTTGTTCTTATGTATGTTAGTTAATTCTCTGTAAATTTTCATAAATTTTAGAGGTCGGGAAGTACCTCGTTTAGGTTGTGTTTTATCACTGCGCCGAGTAAACTGTTGCTAAAAATTCTAGGTATTAGTTCCAACTTTAAGTGACTAATTCTTGATGATTATAAGTCCAAATGAGGTAATTCAAAGTGTTAAATTATAGTTCCAGATGTCTAGTTTCTAAATATAGAATAATTGTAATATTTGGATTTTTGTGGAATATTTGGTGATTTTAATGGAATTGTCGCGCAGTGTCAAAAAGTTATCATTTTTTTTGTTAGTCTCCGTGATTTAGAGACTTGTTGAGTTGTAAGTGTTATATTTGGTAAATCTTGAGTATTGGTAACTAGCTAGAATTTTCTAAGTGGTTACTCGCGATGAACTTGCAGGACTTATATGAGTGGTTATACACTAAATTTGGAGTATTTCGATAGATTAATGTAGTTATCTAGGGACGATACTACGGTTCGTCGCGATGTTTCAAAAATGGGTAATGACTCTAGCTGAGTCGACATGAGATGGTATATTTTTATTGAACACTATACGAGTTATATTCTAGTTGTGACTGATTCTTGTAGAGTTGCATAGGACGTATTAAACAAACGTCGAATCTTGTAGTTAATTTATTAATGTGTAGAATTGACTCTACGGAGTTGATTAATGTGTAGTATAATTCACTACGGGTTGTTATTTAGTCTCCTACGATATTGGATGACGTATTGTGAAAGTGATTATTCGTAAGAACTTGACTTTAGTTAATTCAATCATACATGAGATGACATACCGTGATTATCGTTCCAATTCGGACGAAGTGACTTGTAATGAGTCGTGATATATATAGTACACGACGATAGTGTTATGTAATAGTTTATGCTATACATGAGATAAAGTGTATTGAGTGATTATTAGGATACTGTAGAAATCCTGAGTTGAGTTCCACAATAGGCCTACTTTGCCTATTGTCTTATTTTGGTTATATGTTCAGTGATTATGGACATTGTGTGATTGTTCTAGTATGTGATAGGACAATCATCCTACTTTGATGATTGATTGTGTGTTTAATGTTTACTAGCACACTTTGTTGATTTGTTGTTGTAGGCTTATTGTGACCTACTTGAAACATTCGTATTGTTATTGACACTACAAGAAAAAGAGGTATTTGGGAAGGCAAAAAACCGTCCCAAATACTGTCAAAACCGTGCCAAATAGTATTTGGGACGGTTTTGGGACGATTTTGACTCCCTCCCAAATACGAGGGTGCCAAATACATTTGTCACGGCCAAAAACCGTCCCAAATAGTATTTGGCACGGCAAATGCGACGATTATAAACAAGTGTACCATTTGACATGTATTTGGGACGGTTTTGTAATAGCCGTCCCAAATAGGTATTTGGCACGGTTTTGACAGCCCTCCCAAATAGTATTTGGCACGGTTTGGCAGCCCTCCCAAATAGGTATTTGGCACGGTTTGGCAGCCCTCCTAAATAAGCATTTGGCACGGTTTTGGTAGCCTTCCCAAATAGGTATTTGGCACGGTTTGGCTGGCCTCCCAAATAGGTATTTGGCACGGTTGGTGTGCCCTTCCAAATACTATTTGGCACGGTTCTGCTCAGCCAATTAATATTTGGCACAATTTAATATTACCCTCCCAAAAACCATTTGTCACGATTGTTTATGCCCTCCCAAATACATTTGGGATGCTTTAATGTATTTCGTACCGATATCACATTATACCCACCATTTACTTTTTTCCCCAATTGCATCGTATACACATTATGATAAATCAGTCTAATATCAAGAGAAAACAAATTGCATCCACATTATAATTAAAATATTATTATAAATCTCTTACATAAATTCATAATTTCAAGTCATAAGTTGATAACCTAACACAAATCCATAAACATGTCTATATCAATGTATCTAAATCAAAGTTAATATTCAAAATTGACAAGACAACGAACTACATGAAGAAATGATTACTCTTCACCATAACTCCAAGCATTCAACTTCATCCATATCGGTATGCCTTGTATATTAAAAGTAATTGTTTATTAGTTACAAGCGTATAACTTAATTATATGAAATGCATTTCGAAGCCTAAACATTGACAAATTAGTAATCAAGTGACAAATTTAAAGAAACCTAAAGTACCAAACCAACATAAACAAGTACTTTGCATTAGTAATCGATCAACAACCATAAAAGTATGCTCATTCTCCGCTATGAGAACCCCGTTTCGACAAATAGAAAATTCTAAATGTCCATCTTTGAGAAAAGATGGATATATTTTAAATGTTCCCAATAGAAAATTCTTCAAAGAAAGTATGAAACCAAGCAATTTACGTTCAACAATGCAAAAATGGTGCACACCCATCAAACGAGAGCACCCCAACAAGCAATTTACGTGCAACAATGCAACAATGGTGCACACCCATCAAACGAGGGCACCCCAACAAGCAATTTAGTTATATCATGTTGTGCATGGGCTAAAAACCTGATATCAAGTCGTAGGTGCACCCTCTTTGTTGCATCTTTTGTAAAACCACAAGGCTTCTGATGACAAGGTAAAGTTTAGCTCAAAATTGTATCTCAAACGCTGAAGATTTTACCAAAGCCTCTTAACTTTAAGTCCTCAATAACTTCATCATACAAATAGGAGCAAGAAATGAAGCCCTAGACAAGCAGCGCAGTATTGACCTTCGGGACAAGCAACTCAAAAATTATAATCTGCTGAGAGGGCTTCAAGTATGGATGGATGCTGATGTGGTTACATACACTATTCTTATATCGAGAAATGCAAGCGGGCGGATAACGGACAAGCCTTGGGATATCTCAATAAGATGATAAAAGGTGGTATTACACCTAATATACATGTATATACAACATTGATTGCTTCCTTTTGTCGTAACGAAAAATGGAAGAGAGCCGAGGTTTTGGATGATTCAATTAAACTTGGTTTGGTGCCAACCAGGGAGACGTATACATCCATGATATGTGGATATTCTAGAGAAGGAAATGTGTGCACAGCTTTGAAGATTTTCCGAAGATGAGTGAACATGGTTGTACACCGATAGTTTTACTTATGGTGCTCGATAAGTGGACTTTGCAAAGAGTCCAGGTTAGAGGAGGCTCGAACGTTCTACAATGCCATGATGGACAAGGGACTTTCCCCATGCGAAGTTACTCGGCTGACTATAGCTTATGAGTATTGCAAGAAAGATGAGTTTTCAATTGCTATGAATGTCTTGGACAGATTAGACAAAAAGCTATGGATCCGCACTGTTAACACCCTAGTCGAAAGCTCGTAGTGAGAAGAGAGTGGAAATTGGAGTATCTCTTTTCATAGATTATATGATAAAGACCAAAACGTGGATCGAGTAACTCTTGCGGCTCTCATGACTGCATGTTATGATAGCAACCCAAGAATTTCCAAGGGAGTTGGATAGCAACCCAAGAAAACTCTTTATGAAAATTTGCCATTTCAATTGTGAGGTAATTCATCTTTTGGCACAGAAAAATGGTTATTCCAATAAATTGTTCTTATATTAGTGGTGATTATCTAGTAAAAATCAGTATATGCAAGCTAGCTCTATTAAACAGATATGGGACAAATAACAGAAAATATAACGAGAATACAAACAAGACAAGAGTTGAGCCATTACCTGAATAAGTTGTTGCGTGATGTAGTAATTAGTCCGCTCTTTAAGTTCATCTATTTTTGCTTGCCTTTCGCCCGAAGCCTATCTAAAGTTTTCGGTCCTTGCGATCACCTATGTGATCAAAGCAATATTATACAAAAACGATCAACTCTCGCCATGATTCCATTGTATGATACTTAAATAAAAGGGGCTTTTAATCTTATATAAAAGCCAACAAACGGAAAGCAAAATATTAAATATCCTTGTGAAAACAACAAAAATAATGGAGAACACTATTAATATGACTATGACCACTATTAAATTTGCTTTTAGTGGATCCTTGTTAGAGCGGATCATATTTGCTATCAAAAAGAAAGATCCCGCAGAAATTTAGCCCACTAATCATTAACCAAGGTACCACCATGAATTTTGAGGAAAATGTTGACATATTATCGATAAGCATCAATCCGCATATGTGTACCCAAGTAGGGCAGTCACATAATTTGGTAAACCCTTGGACCAAAGTAAGGACAAGCCCTCCAAACACAACAAAATCAAATTAATAAGAACTCCTATCATGATAGTGTTTCACAAAAGCAAACAAAAGAAGGGGCAGTTTTATGCGTTAACTAATCCACTCTTTCCATCAACACTTTCTCTGGCTCCACTACCAGGTCAACGAACAAGGCCAATGATTCCAAGATCGGGTTAACGACAACGACAAACACCAATTCGGCCTTTATCATTTTATGAGAGCATGACAGTAACAATCCTTTTGCTCAAGATGCAGAGGATGGTTGGCAGCAGAGTAGAAAATTGCATAAAAGGAAAAGAGCCTAACACTGATGGTGCTATAATTTATGAGGAATGATGAAAAATCCAACCAAAATCAACAAAAAAGAGCCTCATTTCAGCTTTGCAGTTGTACTTTAAATAATCACTCAGAAAATCCATCAAAGATCATATCCGTGAATTGTTAGGTAATTGCAATTACTAACCTCTACTGTAGGTGTACACCAATATCTCCTAGTACAATATTTCCTAAGGCATCCTTAGCATTAGTTTTTTCCACAAAATTCTGCATCAAAGAGAATGAAAATGGAGAATGATTCTTGGTTAGTTTTCTCAAAATTACATATTAGTCCACCTGCCTGGATTAGTTAGATCCAAACATCTGCAAACAAACTCCTAAAACCCTCCTATGAATTCCCACTGACATATATAAGTTTCCCATGTATTTCCATTTCCAAAGATACTTGTTTAACGAACACTGAATATCAAAGTAAGAAAATGTTACACATAGTCCACCTGAGTGGATCAGTAAGATCCAATAATATGCTTAAAAGTTCATTGAACCATACTATGAATTCCCTCTGGCATTTTAAGTTTCCAAAGTATTCTATTTCCAAAAGTAACAGTGAAGTTAAAACATAGTACACATTGAATAAAGGATATAATTTGGTGGACATCATGGGAATCATATGTAAAGAGATTAAGAGGATACTTGAAATAATAAAAACTAATCCAATCACATGAACTCTTTATGGCTTAAACTAGATGCACAAAATTTTAAGATTTTAACTCACCTGGCCGGCTCCCTCTGCTATACAGATGACAGCTGATCCCTTTGTTTCAAGTAGATACTTCAGATGATTCAGGACACCATGAGGTCCATGACTTCTGTAGCTAGACAAACATGAAAAATTGAAGATTTGAAAATTAAAGGAAAATGGGAAAAAAGAATTACAGCACCTCAATGTAGGTCGAGTTAATTGCTCTTTGTGCTTCTTCAACAGCAGTATCAAAACCAAATGTTTTATCCATCAGCAGAATATCATTATCTATAGTTTTTGGAACACCAACTACAGCCACCTTCAACCGTCTTTTACGACACTAAACACCAGGAAGAGCAAAATGGGTGATAAATATTTGATTTTTATATGAAATTTACAGCACAAATTGGAGAAGAGCATGTTATCAAAGTGAGGAAAGCATATGGGACCTGGAATGATCGAGACTGATGTACATGTAAAAACTATATCATCTTTACTTCACTATTGAAGCGGAAAGTGACAAACTGCACCCAAGAAAATTACTTTTTAACAAGTTCTTCAAGTGCATAGTTCGAACGATTGGATCCGTAGCGACTTGAATCTAGAGAAAATTACAAAAATATACTACACCAACCAATCTAATACAGGGTACCACTTAACAACCTCATCGTGAATTGCATTGGCACCTGCATGCGTACCATTTCCACCTAGCACAAAAAGCATGTTGATTCCTCTTTCCTGCATCGTTGCAATCATATATATCGAGCATCACATTCCTAATTCCTTGATGCAATTGTAAATTGACCCAAGAGAAAGCTAAAAAGGGCAAAACAAGAAACATAAGGCAATTGAGTACCTGCATATTGTCCACAATGTCGCTAACACTTGGTCCGCCACGAGAAACTCCCAACAAGCTTCCACCGAAAGATGGACATTCGAACCACTTTCCTGGATAACTGATAATCCAAGACAAAAGTAAGTTTTTAACAATTTCAAGACAGAAAAGAAAATATATGGATCTTAAAACATTAAGTAAAATCAAACCAAACAAGAGTTATCCAAACTATTTATGTCCTACATGCATAATATTGGATCAATCAAGGTGTAAAGTTACCCTACAAATAACAGTATCAACCTCAACGAATCAAACGGGGAATATGACAGGTAGAGACTAGGAAACAACAACACGTTGCATTGTCATGATAGGACATTGATCCTCTCTTATTGTGTCCCCGTTTCTAGACGTGATTTTGGTCACGAGGGTTATTGACACTGGAGTGCCTTACGAAAATGAATCCGCAAAGTGGCAATGTGATGGTCAAGACATGGGACTAAAGGTAGCTGCTGTCCAAAATTTGCAGAACCAAAATTTCAGTAACTTTAACTATTAAACTGTTCTGACTCGGGAGGACCCAGAATGCATGGCTATACTCATTGGAAAGGTATACGAGTCTACTTTAAGGGGAAAAAAACGGTTCATCGTTTCGAGCCCTGTGGAGTGAGAAAATGCATTTTTGGTACAAGGTGTCCAGGCTGTCTGCACACAGCTTCAGCAGACGTTTTTTTTCATCTTCTTTTTAATCTTTCTTCTTGGATTCTTCTCCAATGGTCAAGGCTGGAAGTTCATCATCCCTAGGTGTGTTATACGAAGGTGCTTGAAAAATGTTAATCAACTAAAACAGAGAGACAATCCACACACATAACAGACATTCGTCGATATGCTAAGCAATAGTAGCCATATATAAAGGTTAGATTAACATAACTGCCTTAAATCAACCACAAGCATTTTCTCATCTCTTTTGAAGCAATCAAGAAAGCATCACTAAAAATTATCCAAAAGCATTCTGCGACCACTGCTAGTTAGCTACAGAGCACATCATGCTATAAGCATGCATTTGGAAGACAAGATTGCAGCGATTGATGATGAAGAAAGTTTATTGAAATGGGGAAATGTAAGACATGGAAAACAGGAAAATTTCGAGAATAACTTTTGATGGTCTAATATTGGAATACTCTAAAATGTGGTAAAATTTACCTCAATTTCAACCCATACATAGCCAGAAAACAAACCTATGTTCTTCTTCAAAGTGTGCCTGCAAAAATAAGTATCTAACTCAACAACTCGCAACATATCCATGGCTTACAATAGAGTTTCTGTACAATCTAAGGAAATAATAAAATACATCATAGATAAAAACCCAAAGATGGATGGATCAGCTAAACCAGGAATGAGGAAACTAGACACACTGCCCTATGGAAACGAAAGAAAGAATGAAACTCAACTTTGCCCTCTTCCCGAAAAGAATGTTGTGAAGTATCTGAGGTTATCATCGGTTTCCTCTTGGACAACATATAAGCCCCTGAAACAAACTCACGTGTCGGCTTGAAATAGATAGGCAAATCTGCTCATAAAAACAAGTTCAGTTTTAAAAAATACGATGGGTTAAAATTTTGCTGATGCATTATATGCAAGATAACCATAACTTTTTCCCAAATTTTGCTGATGCATTATATGCAACATATAAGCCCCTGAAACAAACTCACGCGTCAGGCTTGAAATAGATAGACAAATCTGCTCATAGTGAAGTGAGAGTTGTGAGGATATGGAATTGGCTTTTATAACTTTTTCCCAAATAAAAGGGGGGGGGTGTTTGGTGGTGGGCAAACTTATTGCTTGATTGTTATAACGAGCATAAGAATGATGCCCATTTACCTAGAATCATAAAAGAAGATTAAAAAATAAATAAAAGAAAAGCTTCTTAGAGTACTCAGATTTATTATTGGGACCAAAGCTCATGGATCCTTCGAAGGTGGGGCGCAGGGTGTAGAGTGGACAGAGAATACACTAGTTAAAGTTCTTTCAATTTTCAATCAACTGATGAATTTTTTCACTTTTTTGACTGCATAGTTAACATTTATCTCTGCAGTTTAGTTATGCCAATTACAGTGCAACTTCTTCCAAATGAAATTAAGGTTTCTCACGTACCTCCTGATGAATATGGACCACCTCTCGAAATTTAAGCTTTTCATCCCTGTAAGTCAATAGAAATCAAAATAAGCTTCAGGTGAGACTTATCAAAGACTAGCAGGCTCCTGATTTGCTTGATATTAGCAGCTTTTCTCATTACCGGTACCCTAAGAAGTATTGCAAAACAACTATGTAATGGTAATGTGTCGACTAGTTTTGAAGATCTATCTTCATTATAAGCATACTGTCAGTGCATGAACAAAGCAAATGTTGAACGTTCTAGTCCGAAGCCTCCTTCCCTTTTGGTGCCTAATAGATAAGCAATGTATCAAGAGGAAGTAACAAATAATATAGCCATACACTTTAACCAAAAGGTAACTTGGATGATTTGAGCTACTTAAAATACAAACATGCCTTGCTCTATTGAAAAATAAAAATAAAAATGCATTACACTATGTGCCTAACTTTTGGTGAACATAATAGGGGAATGATACAGCCCAACTTTGATAGTCTCTGATTTCATGTTTCACCACAATGAAGAAACATCAATTTATTCACCAGAAATGGAAAATGGCATAACCAACAAAACAATCATGCTTCACTTTTGAAAATGACCTAACCATTCGGAAAAGTGATCTAATATTTGAAATCTTTTTCAAAGGGGACTATTCTTTCAGGCATTGCAGAAATGAAGAGTGGACCTAGATTTTGGACCATACGAGGCTAGTAAAAGTGAGCTTTAAGTACATCTATGGCTTCATAAAGTGCAAGGTTTTAGGTTAGATCCCTCCCCATGCCCCCTACTCCCAAATAAAAAGAAAAAAGTGAGATTTATTATCTGAAACATAAACAGAATTGAACACTTTACCACATGGCTAATGTCCATCATGCTAAAGATTTTGAGCAACAAATCCCAATTAAAAAAAATATATCAAAAGGCTAAGGGAACAAAAACTTCAGTTGAAATCTTGTATATACTAGAGCAATGAGCGAAACTACCCGAACGCGGTGTGGTGTTGCACAAAGATGACCTCTTGAAAGTATTTCTGTTGTTTCACCAATTTGAAATGCTATTTCATTTGCCGAATATACCACCTATGAAAATAGTGGACAAGGTGTTACAAAAAACTTTGACTGCTAAGAGCCGAAGAGCTGATTATCATGGAAGTAATAAGAAAAGTAGATTAAAACTAGCATTTACATATGCTTGTTATCATCATGATCCATAAATTTTTCCAGTAAAATCTGTGTTGTGCTAAATAGAAAGATGAGAAAGTGTACTTTGACAATTTGTCCCGTTCTTGTTTTGATGTATAGGTCGGCATGTCGGGCAAGGTACTTCTACAGCACCTTTGGTAAACACGGCAATTTGTAACTCGATTGCATGAAAGCCATACGAATTGTCTACCACTAGACCATTGTCCTTATCATTGGTACATTGTCAAACCAAACATCAAGAACATAGTTCAAATTTAAAGTCAAACACAAAATCATACATATACATGAACATTTGATACTTGCAATTCACACAAATAAAGAACCCCTTAGTCTAGAAAAAGTCAAAATTAAGACCAAACGAATTCTAATTGGAAAATGCAAACAAATACCCACCAGTAATTAGACCTTCATAACCTAAAATTAATCCAAAAATAAGGAAAAACCAGAAAGAAGGCATACCTTAAGAGACTGCCTCTGTTGAGTCAACGATACAGTGAATGTCGTTCTCCTCCGAGGCCTCCGTGGATGAGATGGTCGGCGCCCTATTGAGAAGACTTCCTTCTTCAAGTTTCAGACGATAGAATGACTTCAAACATGAATTGAAAGAGATTCTGAAATGGAAGGAATTTCGAAGGGACTCACTGCCAAAGGGATTCCGAAAGGGAAGGGTTCCAAGTCGGAAGAAAGAGAGAGAGAGAGAGAGAAGCAATGACAAATGCGGGAATTTCTTCTCCAAATCGTCGTGTCCAATAATTTTGGGGAAAACCTAGCTAAGAGAGGGAAAGTGAGCGTATTTTGTGGAGGGAAAAAACCGAGGGAAACCAAAACATTTTGGGTGAAATTATTTGGTGGGAACATTTGGGACGGGTAAACATCCAAGGGTCCTAAAAAGTTTGAGGTTTATTATTAACACCACTTTTTCCTCTTAATACACCCATTTTCTCAATACACCCTCTCCACTAATTTCAAACTAACCTAATTTCTAAATACACCACCCAATATTTCCTATTTTACCCTTTCCCAAATATTCATTTCTCTAAACCTAACCTATCCAACCCCCCCCAACTGACAGCCCGCCCCTTTCTCCTTCCTTCTTTCCTTCCTTCCTTCCTTCCTTCCTTCTTCTTCTTCTTCCCCTCCTCCTTCCAGCAACCTCCATTCTTTCCTTCATTCCCTCTTTTTTTTTCTTCTTCATTCTAAACCTAACCCCCACACACACATGGCATGGTGGAACACCCCCATCTCCCTCATTCTCCCTTCTTCCCTCTTTTTTTCTTCTCCACCCTCCTCTTTGAAGTCCTTGAAAAATCGTCGGCGGAATTTTGTTCTGAACTACCGAACAATCGGGGTTGTTCGGTGGCATTTTCCGAACATCGGTGATGTTCGGAAAATGCCACCGAACAACCCCGATTGTTCGGTAGTTCGCCAACAAAATCGCCGGCAATTTTTCAAGGGGCGGGTAGAGGAAAGAAGGAAAGAAGGGAGAGGGGAGGGGAAGAAGGAAAGAAAGGGAAAAAAAATTGGGGAAAGAACGGATCAGTTTGAAAGAAGGAAAGGGGGTTTAATGGGTTGCTGAAGGGGTTCCGGAGGAGGTTTCTTGGAGAGAGAAAGGGGAGGGTGGGGAAGAAGAAAGGAGAAAAAAAAAAAGGGTAAATGGTGTATTTAGAGATTTAGGTGGTGTTTGAATATTTGGGTTGGTGTATTTAGTAAAAGAAGGGTATTTATGTCTAACAATATAATGGCATTTTTGTAATTTAATTGAGGGGTGTATTAATAGGAATTGGTGGTGTTAATAGTAACCCTCAAAAAGTTTATCATTTGGCAGGGCTTGGGTAGAAGTGTGCCAAATACCAAGTATTTGGCAAGGCTAGGGTAAAAGTGTGCTAAATACCAAGTATTTGGCACCGCAAATTTTGCCTTCCCAAAAAATAGTATTTGGGACGGTTTTTTCGCCCTTCCAAATAAATGGGGTCACAAATAGTGCTTTTTCTTGTAGTGTGAATGTGGTTGTTGTGGTATGCTCCCTACATTGGAGTATGAGCGTTTATTTTAAATGTTGAGTAAACATCTACTTGTGCATTTAGTTAAGTCCATGGCATTTGTGTCGGCTGTGTATTGACGCTCGATTATTGCGGGAGCCGGGGCTACGTAATAGTTGAAGGCCAATACATCGGGCCTCGCCCTACCGTTGGCCACGGTAGGGGTATAGCACCATGTGTTGTACGGAATAAACGCAAACTTGGTAAGCTATATACGTGCTTGATTCTTGGGTTGTAGGGACCAAGATCACACGTCGACGTGGATACAGAAAATGGTTCACACAGTTTCATGTTGTTTCTTGTTCTTGGTTCGAGCACGTCAACAACGGCTTCGAATTCTTGATTTGGTTTATTGATCGAGCACGTCAACAACGGTTTCGATATTTGGTATTATATTGGTTGGTTGGTTGGAACTATTGGTTTGGTCGGAGGTGTACCTCGACGCCGTATCCCTTTAAATGTGTTTACTTACCGCTCTTATGTGTTTCCTATACAAGCGAATGGTGGTCACAATTTCCAACTGGTATGGAACGGTTGGCGATTGTTGAGCCTCTCGTTAATATACGGTTAGTTGCCCTTATATGCTACTACATGTTTATTTTCCTGTTATATTGCTGTGCATAATACCATGCCATATAGTCATATGTAATAACTTGTCGATTAATGATTAAGTTAAATTTATTACCAAGATTAGTGCATTTAGAGTCTTGGTTTACTATTGCATTCATACTCATAGAGAGTTCATTAGAGCAGTTACAAGAACTTCTAGATAGAGAGTTTATTAGACCAAGTGTGTCACCTTGGGGCGCACCAGTTTTATTTGTGAGGAAGAAGGATGGTACTTTGAGGTTGTGAATCGATTACAGACAGTTGAATCAGGTAACAATCAAAAACAAGTATCCTTTACCACACATCGATGACTTATTCGATCAATTGCAAGGGTCGGTTGTGTATTCCAAGTTGGACTTGAGGAGTGGGTATCATCAGTTGAAAGTTCGAGCGGAAGACATTCTCAAAACTGCCTTTTGCACGAGGTACGGACATTATGAGTTTGTGGTTATGCCGTTTGGGTTAACAAACGCACCGGCGGTATTCATGGATTTGATGAACCGGGTGTTTCATCAATATCTGGATTGTTTCGTAGTGGTCTTCATCGACGATATACTTGTGTACTCTAAGTCACGGGAAGAACATGAGCAGCACCTGAGGGTAG
This sequence comes from Platycodon grandiflorus, assembly GCA_016624345.1. Lineage (NCBI taxonomy): Eukaryota > Viridiplantae > Streptophyta > Magnoliopsida > Asterales > Campanulaceae > Platycodon > Platycodon grandiflorus. The sequence goes on along the minus strand of CM028366.1, from coordinate 27,801,052 downwards.
TGTTATCGGTCCTTCAGGAGAAATAGTTGTGTGCTAAGTTTAGCAAGTGTGCTTTCTGGTTAGAGAAAGTGTCATTCTTGGGTCATGTGGTTTCGAAGGATGGGATAGCAGTTGATCCATCCAAAGTGGAAGCAGTGACAAAGTGGAAAACACCGAGTACAGCCACCGAGGTTCGTAGTTTCTTGGGTTTGGCGGGCTACTACCGGAGATTCATTGAGGGATTTTCCAAGATTGCTACACCTCTAACGAATTTGACGAAGAAAACGACACCGTTTGCGTGGAATGAGAAATGTGAGGCTAGTTTTCAAGAGTTGAAAAAACGCTTGACGACATCTCCTATTTTGACGTTGCCTAGTGGGGGTGACAACTTTGTGGTGTATAGTGACGCCTCGAAGGAAGGCTTGGGTTGTGTACTTATGCAGAATGGGAAGGTTATTGCTTATGCTTCGAAGAAATTGACAGCTTCCGAACAGAATTATCCTACTCATGATTTAGAGTTGGCTGCGATTATGTTTGCGTTGCATAAGTGGAAACATTACCTATACGGAGCGAAGTTTGAAGTCTTCACGGATCACAAGAGTTTGAGATATCTCTTCTCACAAAAGGAGTTGAACATGAGACAACGTAGATGGATGGAGAAATTGAAAGACCATGACTGTACGATCCTTTATCATCCCGGGAAAGCGAATGTTGTAGCGGATGCATTGAGTAGAAAGACATATGTCTCTTGCTTAATGGTTCGAGAATGGAAGATGTTAGAGGATTTGCGAGATTGGAATCCTTTCGAGACAGAACGTGGAGTGATCTTTGCAAGCATTCGGGCCACACCAGTTTTGCTTCAACAGATTAAAGAGGCTCAAGTTAATGACCCAGAAATTGTTAAGATAATTGGTGGGTTGGGCAAGGGAAAAACACCCGACTTTGCGATGAACAGTAATGAAATTCTTACGTTTCGGAGTAGAGTTTGCGTTCCTTCGAATGAGGTGGTTAAACGACAAGTCCTTGATGAAGCTCACAAGGCGAAGTATACTATACATCCGGGGAGTACCAAAATGTATAGGGATTTGAAGAAACAGTTTTGGTGGAGTGGGATGAAACGAGAAATTGCGGAGTATGTTTCGAGATGTTTGACTTGTCAACAGGTAAAGGCCGAGCACCAGAGGCCAGCGGGTTTGTTGCAACCACTCGAGATTCCCGAGTGAAAATAGGAGCATATCACGATGGATTTTGTAACAGGGTTACCCCGTACTCGTCGAGGATTTGATGCCGTTTGGGTTATTGTGGATAGGTTGACAAAATCGGCGCATTTTATTCCTATTACGATAACATATTCCTTGAGTCAGTTGGCGGCATTGTATATCCAAGAGATAGTGAGATTGCATGGGGTTCCGGTGAGTATTGTGTCAGACCGAGATCCGAGGTTTACTTCGAGGTTTTGGCAGGCATTACAAGAGGCTATAGGGACGAAATTGAACTTTAGTACCGCTTTTCACCCTCAGTCAGATGGTCAATCGGAGAGATTAATCCAAGTACTTGAGGATATGTTGCGTGCGTGCACGGTAGACTTCAAGGGAAGTTGGGATACCCATTTACCTTTAGCGGAGTTCGCTTATAACAATAGTTTCCAAGCGAGTATTGGGATGGCGCCGTACGAGGCTTTGTATGGTCGGAAGTGTAGATCGCCGATTTGTTGGGATGAAGTTGGCGAAGCAAAAATTTGGGGTTCGGAGTTGGTGCAACAATCGGTTGAAAGTGTGAAGGTTATTCGGGATAGACTACTTACTGCACAGAGTCGACAGAAAAGCTATGCTGATAATCGGAGACGAGACCTCGAGTTTCAGGTAGGAGATTATGTGTTCCTTAAGGTATCGCCACGTAGGGGTACTAAGAGGTTCGGCAAGAAAGGGAAGTTATCACCGAGATATATTGGCCCGGTTGAGATTCTCGAGAAAGTGGGGACTTTAGCATATAGAATTGCGTTACCGCCTTCGTTGTCGAAAATCCATAACGTGTTCCACGTGTCTATGCTTCGGAAGTACATGAAGGACGACTCACATGTGTTAGAGTATGAGGAGATTACTTTTGAGCCCGATCTATCATACGTCGAACAACCGGTAAAGATTCTTGACACTAAGGAACAAACCTTGCGAACCAAACGGATCCCACTAGTTAAAGTGCCTTGGAGGAATCACGGCATTGAGGAAGCTACTTGGAAGACCGAGGCCGATATGCGTGAGAAATACCCTCATCTTTTCGATGGACTTGGTAAGGAATTTAGGGACTAAATTCTTTTAAGGAGGAGAGGATGTAACACCCCGAATCCTCATATGCACGATTTACTTGGCTTATGTGTTAAACTTGTTTCATTTACTTGCTAATTGAATTATACTTTGCTTTATATATTAATTTCATGTTTATGGGAATTGTTACGATTTTTATGCGTTGATAGGTTTATTGTTGTGGTTTATGATGTCCATTTGATGTATGGTAAGTGTTGTGTGATCACCCCTAGGAGGGCCTAAGTGTTCAAACCAATGAAAAAGAGTAAAAATAGAAGAGTGCTGGACAGAAACTTTGGCACGGTCGTGTGCCTTTCTTTGGCACGGCCGCGCAAGAGTGTCAAATTACTCCAGATTGTTTGGCACGGCCGTGTGCCTTTCTTTGGCACGGCCGTGCGAGATGACCAAGCCCTTTTCCAGAATCTTTGGCACGGGCGTGCAGCTTACCTTGGCACGACCGTGCGAGAGTGGCACGGCCGTGCGAGTTTCTTGACGCGGCCGTGCAAGTCGAGCTGATTCAAAATCAGGATTTGTGAATTGTCAATTGTGCCCTTAAAACTTAACAAATGTGTGGCTCTCCTTGAGCCACGTCATTACCCTAGTCTGAATTTTGATCTCTAAATGGGTGGAGAGACTTCATCTCTCCCCATTTCTTCCCTCCATTTTTACCATAAAAGCTCTAGAGTTAGTGTGTGAGAATTATAGTGAGACTAGTGTGTGTGAGTGTGTTCCCGAAGATCCAACCGTCCGATCGACGATCCGAGACCGTCATTGTGTTGGCGTTTGGCTAGAGAGTAACTTGGGTGGTTTCGATTTCATTTTCGTTGTGTCGATTTTCGTCATAAGGTAAGTTACTAAACCCCCTTTGTATGCTTTAAGCTTCAATGTGTGTTAGATCATCAATATTATTGTATGACTTGCTTTATATGTTGTTTTTATGTATAAATCTCTAGGTCGAGATGAATACATTATACTTGTACTATGAATATGTGTTGGATGGTGTTTATGAACAAAGTTTGGCTCATAAATGTTAGGATTTGAACAAATAGAGGACTTGAGACTTGAAAGTGGGTGGTCTTGCACTTAGCATTGAAACCTTAATTTGGTGAACTTTAGTAATGACTCCGAGAATTAGATTTTTGGGAAGATTATGACTCCCCGAACAACACGTTAGATTACTACGAGGTTTAGAGTCCGATTGATCGAGATTCTAGCCCTCCGTATTTTTGATACTATTAAATTAGAGACTTGTGTATAGCTCTAATGTGTTGAATCGAATGTCTACGTATTTGTTAAAATGATGATGAATGATGAAATAGAATAATCTACTTGTCATTTGTCAAGTTCACTACTTTTGAACTTGGTGGTTGTTTACATTAGATGAGTAAGAACATCCATTTGTGCATTGTGTAAGTCCAGCTGGCGTCGTTGGTCGAGTCAGGTAGGACGACCTATGGTCTTCACAAATTAATGTTTGTGATCGCCATAAGTTGCCGTACCGGAGTTGCACACACCCTCTTCTGTTGGCCACAGTTGAGAAGTAGCCTCATTGTTGTAGCAATACGCATGACTATGGCTTGCTATGTTGAACTCGACGGGATTGTGTCGGGGACGTCGATACTACGCACACAAGTATCGAGGCACTGTTGTTTGATTGTGTATTGCAGGAGCGACACAAAGTTGAAAAGAGAATCATGATATCCTTCTCTAACATGGTTATTTATGAGCACTTGAGCTAACTAAGTGCTATGTGAGTTGAATTAATTGTGTATCGGTAAGATGATAAATGATTTGGTAGTGGTATACAAATGTTAAGACCATGTCATAATTATTGCTTGAATATCATGCCATGCCATGTAGTTGCATTAGTAACTTACTGTGTCATTACGACTCACTCCGTTATGTGTTTCTTTGTTTTCCTTAGATCCGAGCCAGCAGAAGTTCGTGGTGAGGCCGATTAGTCCTATCGCTTAGCTCGCAGTGGACTTTTGTTTCTTTAAGTCTTGGAGCTCTTTTGTTAATAGTAGTAGACATTCTTTTGGTGAGGACGGTTGGTCAAGTAGAGTCATGTAGACTTTGCTTTAGGTAGTATTGATAGACTATTGTACTTACTATTCTTTTGGTGGCCGACACGTGTATGTCGAGCTCGTATACTGTTATATGTTAACTTAGTCCTTTCCCAAGCATGTTATAGCTTGTGATTTTGCATAGTTGTTTCCGGCATGTTGTGGCCGAGGTAGCTAATGATGCTTATGACTTTTTTGAACACGTATACTTGTGTTTAATTAGTTGGGTTAGCCGTAGCGTTGCCGATGATTGGTTTCTTTTATCAAAAGTTTTTGTTAATCAAGTTTTGTGGTGTGCAAGAATTATTGCGCCACGTACTTTTGTTATTTGTTATCGTTAATTGTTCGTTGTCCTGGCGCGTCGGCCTTGGGATTTCGTATTGGAATCCGGGTCGGGGCGTCACAGTTGGTATCAGAGCTATAGTTTTGCTGTCGCCAGGATAGGTTCCTTGGCCTAGGTGGGTATGGTTTATTGTTGAGAATTTTAACGTCGAGTGATGTGTGTAGGGCATCATGGTGCGGACTAGGTTCGGAGCGAGCGCCAGTCGGGTCGGTACTAGTGCCGGCGAGAATGATGAGAGAGATGATGGCGTGAATCGACCACCGACGTCCCCCGAACCGAATCAAGAGAACCCGAACGCAAACATAGCGCTTATGATGGGATGAATGATGGAACTTATGAACCAAATGACCGAACGCTTGAATGGGAGAGCACCACCTACACCGAGGTTGAAGCTCCACAACCCGAAGTTGAGGTACCACAACCCGAGGCGAGGCCTAGAAATTATGCTACAACATTGGAGCGTTTCTTGAAGATGAAACCACGTACTTTCCTTGGGGAACCGGACGCCACGAAAGCTGAACTGTGGATTGAATACATCATCAAAATATTTGCAGCCTGGGGTTGCAACGATGACGAGAAAGTTAACCTAGCGGTGTTCAAGCTTGAAGGCGCGGAACACCGGTGGCAAGTGTTGCGGGGAGTTGGGATTTGCGGGGAGAACCCCACTTGGCCTAATTTCTTGAGGGGATTCAAGGCACGTATATTCGGAGGTGGTTCGAAAGGAGAGAGAGAGAATTTTATGACCTGGAGCAGGGTAGCATGACGGTGGCACAATACTCGGCCAAGTTCACGAAATTGGCTCGGTATTGTAGTCACTTGGTTCCCACAGAAGCAAAGAAGGCCCAGAAATTCATCAAAGGCCTGAAGACAGAATACAGGAAACAACTGTTGTCCCTACAGCTTGCTGACTATCGAAGTGCAGTGGATAGGGCTTATGGGATTGAAAATGACATAGAAGAGCATCGGGGAAGAAACTTGAACAACCCTCCACAGCATCGCAGAACCAGGGACGAAGACAAGGTTCCGTAGCCGATACAACGGAGGAAACAAGAACCGCCGTGGAAATCAGGGGAGAGGGCAATCAGATAGGCAACAGGGGCAACAATCCGGTGGGAGGAGTAATAGCACCGCATCTGTACAGAGTCCACGGGGTACTCCACAAATTTGTAGTATTTGCTCGAAACCGGGACACTCGGAAGATAGATGTTGGAACAAAGTAGCCGGGCAATGCTACAACTGTAAGGAAATGGGGCACATTAAGAGGAACTGTCCCAAGTTGAAGGATAGTCAAGCGGGGAGCGCGAGTGTACAGACAAGTGGGACGAAGAGAGACAGTGATAGTAGACCTAAGGTTCAGGGTCGTGTCTTTGCGCTCGATCAACAAGGAGTGCCTGAGTCTACATCCGTGATAGAAGGTAGTCTTTCTATTTTTGGTAATAGAGCACGAGTTCTTATAGATCCTGGCTCATCGCATTCATATGTTGCATCCCATTTTATGAAAAATTTGTGTGTGTTGCCCCAATCATTACCTTTTGTACTTGAGGTGTCTACCCCGTTGGGGGAGCACATGTTGGCTTCGGAAGTATACCGAGCTTGTGACATACTGATAGGTGATCACACTTTGCATGCTGACTTGGTTGTGCTGCCCATACGTGATTTTGATGTCATACTTGGCATGGATTGGTTGTGTGTTTATCATGCTTTAGTAGATTGCCATAGTAAGAAAGTTACGTTTGCTATGCCGGGTATTCCCGAGTTTGTATTTGTGGTTGATGCTGTCAAGAGTAGTATACAGGTTATTTCTGCTTTGAGGGCTAGAAAGTTATTGTCGCGTGGGTGTGCGGGTTATTTGGCGTGTGTGGTTGACAAGAGTATTTCCACGCCAAAGTTAGAGGAAGTTCCCGTAGATTGTGAATTCCCTGATGTGTTTTCGACCGATTATGATATGCCTCCTTATAGAGAAGTAGAGTTTTGTATTGAGCTATTACCAAGAACTGCTCCCATTTCTAAGGCTCCTTATAGAATGGCACCCGCGGAATTGAAAGAATTGAAAGAGCAGTTACAAGAACTTCTAGATAGAGAGTTCATTAGACCAAGTGTGTCACCTTGGGGCGCACCAGTTTTATTTGTGAGGAAGAAGGATGGTACTTTGAGGTTGTGTATCGATTACAGACAGTTGAATCAGGTAACAATAAAAAACAAGTATCCTTTACCACACATCGATGACTTATTCGATCAATTGCAAGGGTCGGTTGTGTATTCCAAGTTGGACTTGAGGAGTGGGTATCATCAGTTGAAAGTTCGAGCGGAAGACATTCTCAAAACTGCCTTTTGCACGAGGTACGGACATTATGAGTTTGTGGTTATGCCGTTTGGGTTAACAAACGCACCGGCGGTATTCATGGATTTGATGAACCGGGTGTTTCATCAATATCTGGATTGTTTCGTAGTGGTCTTCATCGACGATATACTTGTGTACTCTAAGTCACGGGAAGAACATGAGCAGCACCTGAGGGTAGTGTTATCGGTCCTTCGGGAGAAACAGTTGTGCGCTAAGTTTAGCAAGTGTGCTTTCTGGTTAGAGAAAGTGTCATTCTTGGGTCATGTGGTTTCGAAGGATGGGATAGCAGTTGATCCATCCAAAGTGGAAGCAGTGACAAAGTGGAAAACACCGAGTACAGCCACCGAGGTTCGCAGTTTCTTGGGTTTGGCGGGCTACTACCGGAGATTCATTGAGGGATTTTTCAAGATTGCTACACCTCTAACGAATTTGACGAAGAAAACGACACCGTTTGCGTGGAATGAGAAATGTGAGGCTAGTTTTCAAGAGTTGAAAAGATGCTTGACGACATCTCCTATTTTGACGTTGCCTAGTGGGGGTGACAACTTCGTGGTGTATAGTGACGCCTCGAAGGAAGGCTTGGGTTGTGTACTTATGCAGAATGGGAAGGTTATTGCTTATGCTTCGAAGAAATTGACAGCTTCCGAACAGAATTATCCTACTCATGATTTAGAGTTGGCTGCGATTATGTTTGCGTTGCATAAGTGGAAACATTACCTATACGGAGCGAAGTTTGAAGTCTTCACGGATCACAAGAGTTTGAGATATCTCTTCTCACAAAAGGAGTTGAACATGAGACAACGTAGATGGATGGAGAAATTGAAAGACCATGACTGTACGAACCTTTATCATCCCGGGAAAACGAATGTTGTAGCGGATGCATTGAGTAGAAAGACATATGTCTCTTGCTTAATGGTTCGAGAATGAAAGATGTTAGAGGATTTGCGAGATTGGAATCCTTTTGAGACAGAACGTGGAGTGATCTTTGCGAGCATTCGGGCCACACTAGTTTTGCTTCAACAGATTAAAGAGGCTCAAGTTGATGACCCAGAAATTGTTAAGATAATTGGTGGGTTGGGCGAGGGAAAAACACCCGACTTTGCGATGAACAGTAATGAAATTCTTACGTTTCGGAGTAGAGTTTGCGTTCCTTCGAATGAGGTGGTTAAACGACAAGTCCTTGATGAAGCTCACAAGGCGAAGTATACTATACATCTGGGGAGTACCAAAATGTATAGGGATTTGAAGAAACAGTTTTGGTGGAGTGGGATGAAACGAGAAATTGCGGAGTATGTTTCGAGATGTTTGACTTGTCAACAGGTAAAGGCCGAGCACCAGAGGCCAGCGGGTTTGTTGCAACCACTCGAGATTCCCGAGTGGAAATGGGAGCATATCACGATGGATTTTGTAACAGGGTTACCCGGTACTCGTCGAGGATTTGATGCCGTTTGGGTTATTGTGGATAGGTTGACAAAATCGGCGCATTTTATTCCTATTACGATAACATATTCCTTGAGTCAGTTGGCGGCATTGTATATCCAAGAGATAGTGAGATTGCATGGGGTTCCGGTGAGTATTGTGTCAGACCGAGATCCGAGGTTTACTTCGAGGTTTTGGCAGGCATTACAAGAGGCTATGGGGACGAAATTGAACTTTAGTACCGCTTTTCACCCTCAGTCAGATGGTCAATCGGAGAGATTAATCCAAGTACTTGAGGATATGTTGCGTGCGTGTACGGTAGACTTCAAGGGAAGTTGGGATACTCATTTACCTTTAGCGGAGTTCGCCTATAACAATAGTTTCCAAGCGAGTATTTGGATGGCGCCGTACGAGGCTTTGTATGGTCGAAAGTGTATATAGATCGCCGATTTGTTGGGATGAAGTTGGCGAAGCAAAAATTTGGGGTTCGGAGTTGGTGCAACAATCGATCGAGAGTGTGAAGGTTATTCGGGATAGACTACTTACTGCACAGAGTCGACAGAAAAGCTATGCTGATAATCGGAGACGAGATCTCGAGTTTCAGGTAGGAGATTATGTGTTCCTTAAGGTATCGTCACGTAGGGGTACTAAGAGGTTCGGCAAGAAAGGGAAGTTATCACCGAGATATATTGGTCCGTTTGAGATTCTCGAGAAAGTGGGGACTTTAGCATATAGAATTGCGTTACCGCCTTCGTTGTCGGAAATCCATAACGTGTTCCACATGTCTATGCTTCGGAAGTACATGAAGGACGACTCACATGTGTTAGAGTATGAGGAGATTACTTTTGAGCCCGATCTATCATACGTCGAACAACCGGTAAAGATTCTTGACACTAAAGAACAGACCTTGCGAACCAAACGGATCCCACTAGTTAAAGTGCTTTGGAGGAATCACGATATTGAGGAAGCTACTTGGGAGACCGAGGCCGATATGCGTGAAAAATACCCTCATCTTTTCGATGGACTTGGTAAGGAATTTAGGGACTAAATTCTTTTTAGGAGGAGAGGATGTAACACCCCGAATCCTCATATGCACGATTTACTTGGCTTATGTGTTAAACTTGTTTCATTTACTTGCTAATTGAATTATACTTTGCTTTATATGTTAATTTCATGTTTATGGGGATTGTTACGATTTTTATGCGTTGATAGGTTTATTGTTGTGGTTTATGATGTCCATTTGATGTATGGTAAGTGTTGTGTGATCACCCCTAGGAGGGCCTAAGTGTTCAAACCAATGAAAAAGAGTAAAAATAGAAGAGTGCTGGACAGAAACTTTGGCACGGCCGTGTACCTTTCTTTGGCACGGCCGTGCAAGAGTGTCAAATTACTCCAGATTGTTTGGCACGGCCGTGTGCCTTTCTTTGGCACGGCCGTGCGAGATGACCAAGCCCTTTTCCAGAATCTTTGGCACGGGCGTGCAGCTTACCTTGGCACGACCGTGCGAGAGTGGCACGGCCGTGTGAGTTTCTTGACGCGGCCGTGCAAGTCGAGCTGATTCAAAATCAGGATTTGTGAATTGTCAATTGTGCCCTTAAAACTTAACAAATGTGTGGCTCTCCTTGAGCCATGTCATTACCCTCCCAAGTCTGAATTTTGATCTCTAAATGGGTGGAGAGACTTCATCTCTCCCCATTTCTTCCCTCCATTTTCACCATAAAAGCTCTAGAGTTAGTGTGTGAAAATTATAGTGAGACTAGTGTGTGTGAGTGTGTTCCCGAAGATCCAACCGTCCAATCGACGATCCGAGACCGTCATTGTGTTGGCGTTTGGCTAGAGAGTAACTTGGGTGGTTTCGATTTCATTTTCGTTGTGTCGATTTTCGTCATAAGGTAAGTTACTAAACCCCCTTTGTATGCTTTAAGCTTCAATGTGTGTTAGATCATCAATATTATTGTATGACTTGCTTTATATGTTGTTTTTATGTATAAATATCTAGGTCGAGATGAATACATTATACTTGTACTATGAATATGTGTTGGATGGTGTTTATGAACAAAGTTTGGCTCATAAATGTTAGGATTTGAACAAATAGAGGACTTGAGACTTGAAAGTGGGTGGTCTTGCACTTAGCATTTAAACCCTAATTTGGTGAACTTTAGTAATGACTCCGAGAATTAGATTTTAGGGAAGATTATGACTCCCCGAACAACATGTTAGATTACTACGAGGTGTAGAGTCCGATTGATCGAGATTCTAGCCCTCCGTATTTTGATACTGTTAAATTAGAGACTTGTGTATAGCTCTAATGTGTTGGATCGAATGTTTACATATTTGTTAAAATGATGGTGAATGATGAAATAGAATAATCTACTTGTCATTTGTCAAGTTCACTACTTTTGAACTTGGTGGTTGTTTACATTAGATGAGTAAGAACATCTATTTGTGCATTGTGTAAGTCCAGCTGGCGTCGTTGGTCGAGTCAGGTAGGACGACCTATGGTCTTCAAAAATTAATGTTTGTGATCGCCATAAGTCGCCGTACCGGAGTTGCACACACCCTCTTCTGTTGGCCACAGTTGAGAAGTAGCCCCATTGTTGTAGCAATACGCATGACTATGGCTTGCTATGTTGAACTCGACGGGATTATGTCGGGGACGTCGATACTACGCACATGAGTATCGAGGCACTGTTGTTTGATTGTGTATTGCAGGAGCGACACAAAGTTGAAAAGAGAATCATGATATCCTTCTCTAACATGGTTATTTATGAGCACTTGAGCTAACTAAGTGCTATGTGAGTTGAATTAATTGTGTATCGGTAAGATGATAAATGATTTGGTAGTGGTATACAAATGTTAAGACCATGTCATAATTATTGCTTGAATATCATGCCATGCCATGTAGTTGCATTAGTAACTTACTGTGTCATTACGACTCACTCCGTTATGTGTTTCTTTGTTTTCCTTAGATCCGAGCCAGGCAGGAAGTTCGTGGTGAGGCCGATTAGTCCTATCGCTTAGCTCGCAGGTGGACTTTTGTTTCTTTAAGTCTTGGAGCTCTTTTGTTAATAGTAGTAGACATTCTTTTGGTGAGGACGGTTGGTCAAGTAGAGTCATGTAGACTTTGCTTTGGGTAGTATTGATAGACTATTGTACTTACTATTCTTTTGGTGGCCGACACGTGTATGTCGAGCTCGTATACTCTGTTATATGTTAACTTAGTCCTTTCCCAAGCATGTTATAGCTTGTGATTTTTGCATAGTTGTTTCCAGCATGTTGTGGCCGAGGAGCTAATGATGCTTATGACTTTTTTGAACACGTATACTTGTGTTTAATTAGTTGGGTTCCGGCCGTAGCGTTGCCGATGATTGGTTTCTTTTTTATCAAAAGTTTTTGTTAATCAAGTTTTGTGGTGTGCAAGAATTATTGCGCCACGTACTTTTGTTATTTGTTATCGTTAATTGTTCGTTGTCCTGGCGCGTCGGCCTTGGGATTTCGTATTGGAATCCGGGTCGGGGCGTCACATTCACTACTTTGGAACTTGACGGTTATTTGCATAATTTGAATAAGAATACCTGCTTGTGTGTGGTGTAAGTCCAGCTGGCGTCGTCGTTGTTTATGTTAAGGTGGGACGACCTATAGTCTTTACGAATTTGTTTCGTGATTGCTATAAGTCGCCGTACCGGAGTTCACACCCTCACCTGTTGGCCACAGGTGGGAAGTAGCCCCACTGTTGTAGCAATACGCATGACTTTGGTTTGCTAAGTAACCCGAAGAGTGATTCCGGGGAGGTCAAAACCCGATGAGTGATTCCGGGGAGGTCAATAGCCGAAGAGTGATTTCGGTGACGTTGATACTACACACATGGGCATTGAGACATATTTGATTATGTGTGTATTGCAGGAGCAACGCAGAGTTGGAGAAAGAGAAATGATATCCTTTATAACGTGATTTATTTACAAGCACTTATGTGTTAATCAAGGTGCTATGTGAGTTGAATGATTTGTATATCAAAGATGATGATACATGCTTTGTTGTAGTATATAAATGTTAATGAAATGTTATGATTTCAGCTTGAGCACTATGCCATGTCATGTAGTTGTATTTAGTAACTTATTGAGTTTCGACTCACCCCGTTTGTTGTTTATATGTTTTTCCTTAGATCCGAGCCAGTCTAGCGATTCTCAATGAGATCGGTGAGGTCGCGGTTTGCTAGCAGGTTGTATTTTAGTTTGGTAGCTCTTGAAGCTTGATGTTGTTTAGTAGTATCTCTTCTGGTGAGGACGTTGGTTATGTAAAGTTATGTAAACTTTACTTGGGCAGTATTTGTTGTGTTGTAAACCATATATTCTTTTGGTAGCCGACGTATGTATGTCATGCTTGTATATTTAACTTCGTAGTAAGTTCAGTTTCTCTCCCGAGCATGTTGTAGCTCGTGGTTTAGTTTATTCCGGCATGTTGTGGCCGATGTTGTTATCGTTGTCGTTGTTGTTTTATAATCCAAGTCTTAGACTTGTGGTTTTAGTTGTTGAGTTCCGGCTGTAGAGTCGCCGAAGACTTGTTTTATTTAAATCAGGTTTTATAAGTTGTGTTTGTCGTAAGTACGGGTGGTTACGCTACGTGCTCTTCGTGTTGTTGTGTTGTTTTGGCGATCCGACCTTGGGATTTCGTATAGATATCTGGGTCGGGGTCGTCACAAAGTGTCGTAACCATAATTTCCATCAGGTAATGGTTACTCAGAGACACCTTCTAACACACCTTCTAAAACATGTGTAGCTTTCATTAGGACTGGGAAGGGGAGGGGGTCTTAGTGTTAATACTTTAAATTCAAATATTTAAATGTAAAAGATAATGCTTGTTTTCAAATAAGGTTGGGTGGGTGGGGGTATAATGTCCATTTCTTATTATACTTGTGTTTAAATTAGCTAGGTAATCATGTTATGCTATATGAAATTCAGGTTATAATTTATATTTATGCTTCTTGCATTTCTTATAATTGTTTAAGATATATTCAAATAATAATAATAATAATTGTGTAGACGCAAAAATATGGTCCCCACATCGAGTACCCTGATGTATTTGTTAGCACACACACGAGAGTGATTGGTCCCGATGAGCCCGTTCAGTGGGTTGATAAAAAGGCAGAGGTTGTATATGTAAGTATTAAAATGTTTAATGTTGTTAAATTGAATATTGAATTAAATATGCATAGAGTTTTAATAATGTTCTTATTTTTTATTATAGAATGAATATAAGACCAATGTTCAAACAAAGAGTTCCGGGTCAAATATTGAATGGAGCCCTCCGGCATGGTGCGATGTGGCTTCAAAGGGGCAAAAGAAGAGGGGAGAGAGGATATACGGGTTGGGCGAGCATGGAGCAGCTGCGATCATGCCATCCACAACCTTTGTTGATCATGCTTCCTCGTCCACGACTTGATTGCATCCCTTAGAGCCTAACCTAATTGTGCAACTTACAGAGGGAATTGACTCAGACACAGCAGGCCTTGGTAAATATGGAGGAGGGGAGAATCAGCATCAACGGACCATGGCGGAGATAGAGGAAAGGGAGAATTAACGTCAACAAGCCATAGCGTACGTCGCTGCAGGGACAAGTCCAACAACTCTTGGAGCAATAGGCCCGCCAAAGTCAAACCCCCTCCCCTGATTCATTTGCCTGCAACTTATTTCGAGATATTTAAACTTGTTTTACTTTAAGTTTATGTAACTTTTTATTTGTGTTTGAATTTGAATTTTTATGATTTTATTGAATGTTTTTTTAGTGTGTTTGATTTTATTGAATTTTTTTTATGTGTTTGAATTGTTATATAACTTTGTGATAAATCATGTCGCAACCCGACCCGAAACCCGATGTGGAATCTAGTTCGGTGCGCGAGAACGAGAACACAAAAAGGGCATTTCAATAATTTCTTTTAAAAATAAAATGCAAAGTCATGCGAAAATCCTGTAATGTAGGTGCAAGTTTTCTTTTAAAATAAACTAGATCTTTAAAACAAACAAAACCTCGACGGCAATACAATAAGCTGGAGAAGAACACATTAGCTAGCCACAAATACTCCCAGCTAACGAGCTCGGTAAAAACATAAACTATTTCAGAGTGCCCGAAAAATACAAGTTAATATATACATAAGCACGACATCTATGCCGGCACAACAAAAGAATAGCACAATGAACAAGTACAAAGACAACTACCCAACATTACAATGTTTACATAACATGTACACCCTCAGCCTTACTAAAAGAAAATACAAGGCACAAGGTGCATCCACCCCAAAAGAACGATCAACTAGCCGTCGGAACTGAACACGAACAAGCTAAGGGTTCTTCGCCGGACCTTGATCTAAGGAAACAAATAAACAGGAAACGGGGTGAGTCGAAACTCAATAAGCTACTAATGCAACAATATGGCATGCTAGATGCAAGACAATAATATAAACAAGTATACATGATATTGAATTATTAATCATTCGCAAGTCATGGTATATAACAAGTACAACACGTAACCAAACAACCCCATACTACACGAGAGGCTCAACGATCGCCAACCGTCCCATACCGGTTGAAAACCATAACCAACATTTGCTTATATAGAAAATACATAAAAGCGATAAGTAAACACATTTCAAAGGATACGACGTCAAGGTACACCTCCGACCAAAACAATACTTCCAACCAACCAATAATACCGAATATCGAAGCCGTTGTTGACGTGCTCGATCAATAAACCAAAATTCTAAATTCGAAGCCGTTGTTGACGTGCTCGAACCATAAACAAAACCATGAGTTCAAAACAAAGAACCTGTGAACCATTTTATTTGTATTCACAACACTGGGTGCCCCGGTCCCTACAACCCGACAAAATCACCACGGTAATAGCTTACCAAAGTCGCGACTGTACCATATAACACTTGGCGCTATTTCCCTACCGTGGCCAACAGTAGGGCGAGGCCCGATGTATTGGCCTTCGACTATTACGTAGTCCCAGCTCCCGCAATAATCGAGCGTCAATACACTGCCAAAACAAATATGCCATGGACTTAACTAAATGCTTAAATATAATATTTACTCGACATTTAAAATAAACATACCACAACAACAACATTCAATAACAATACAAATATCTCAAGTAGGTTATAAAAATCCTACAACAACAAATTCACCAACATGCGAAAATTACGACAAATAACGTAATATTAATACACACAATCGGTGTACCCAAATTTCCAAACGAATCACTTGAATCATCCAAGAAATCCCAAATCACACACGTGGTCTCATAAATTATGAAATTCTAACGAACTCCGTTAGCGTCATTTTTTGTTTCTAATGAGTTCGAGTTTACGCGAATCAATTATACCGTAAACTTAACAACTGATAGCCATACTTTGAATTTCTAACATGTAGAAACAAGTCTAAAAACACATATAACAAGTCAACCATAGAAATATAAAGTCAACATGGTAAAACATACCCAAATATGATGATTTTAACATGGTTTCATAATTTAACAAGTCTAGGATGATAATCAATACATAATTGGGGAAGAAAAGGGGTAGTAGCTTACCTCTTTGAGATTAAAGCTAGGAAACCAACATGAAACTCAGGGGAAGTCTTCTCCTAGGCAAGATCTTCGCGATGGCGAAGTCGGATCGTCAATCCGACACCGAATGACAAAG
Organism: Platycodon grandiflorus; assembly: GCA_016624345.1. Classification (NCBI taxonomy): domain Eukaryota; kingdom Viridiplantae; phylum Streptophyta; class Magnoliopsida; order Asterales; family Campanulaceae; genus Platycodon; species Platycodon grandiflorus. The sequence goes on along the minus strand of CM028366.1, from coordinate 27,784,908 downwards.
TTGTGCCACTTTCTCTCTCAAGAACTCTCTTTCTCTCTCACTAGAACTCTTGGATGAAGGAGATGAAGTGAACTTGTTTTTAGAGTCTCTAAAGGTGTTAGGGAGGCTAAGTATGCCTGGTCAAGTGGTCAAAGGTCGTGCATAAATTTCAGCCAAGGAAAACAAGTCAAAAGTCAAAAAAATCACAAAAGCTGTCGCACCGGGCGCGCTAGGGTATGGATGCTGTGCGCTAGGGTGCGTATACCGACGCGCTAAGGTGCGCAGCTCCCAGCAGTTTTCAACTTTCAGACTTGAGATTCAGCGAGTTGCTTGCTAGGGCGTATCTAGGGTGCGCTAGGGCGAGCCTGGGACTTTTCAAAGTGTTCAAAATGATCTCTAAGTGTTCCCAAATGATTCTAAGGTGATTCCAACCCCAAACCAAGCCTAAGAAACATCCGAAACACAATCAAAACCACATAAAGTGAAGCTATGAATGCAATCCAATACAAGTACGAAAGGCTACGAAACTTCACCCACATATCAATATACATAAGAAGTATACAACCAACTCAATTGCAAGCATGTTTGAACGAAATTTGCACATGGAATGACAACAACAATCAAAGAGAGGTATAAAACGAATGTATGCAAATGATGCAAATGGTGCGGGTGTTACAAATCAAATACCCAAATATCAGTAATTTAATAATTTTTTATATTTTTTATAATTTTAGTGATGAAAAATTTCATTGGTAAATTCCGTCTGTAATTACCTATAGAATATTTTGTAGGTAAATTTTGTCGGTAATTACCTACGGAATATTCTGTCAGTAATTACCAACATAATATTTCGTAGGTACATTCTATCAGTAATTACTGACAGAATGAAACTACCTACAGAAGATTCTGTAGGAACTTTATCGACGGAAATTTCTATTCCGTCGGTAATTACTGATGAAAAATGCACCGTTGGTAATTTTCGTCATCCGGTCACCAACGGAATACCGACGAAAAATTTCGTCAGTGATTTTATATTACCGACGAAAATAGTTATTGTCACGACCCGACCCGAGATCCTATGTGGAACCTCGTCCGGAACGTGAGACCACAACATAAAACACATATAAAAACCATGATTTCAAAATTTTCCTTGATGCTAAAATCCTATAATGCAAGTTCATGATTTTTAAAACCAACTAGCCTTACCGGCAATACAACAAGCCGAAGATCAACACATTAGCTAGCCAATAAACCTCCACGAGCTAGCGAGCTCGGGATAACTATATAGCATATCAAAGTGCGCGGAAAGTAAAGGTTGACAATATACACCAAGCTCGGCAACCCTGCAGGCATAAACAAAAGAATACAACACAAGTAACAAATACACCGACCACTACCCAACAATACATTATTTAGATAACATGTACACCCTCGACCTCACAAAAAGAAAATACAGAGGCTCAAGGAGCAACTACCCAAAAGAACTCCTGACGAGCTCACCGAAGATGACGCAAGCTTACTGAGGGTTTCTCGCCGGACCAGGATCTAAGGAAAGTAAATAAACAATAAACGGGGTGAGTCGAAACTCAATAAGCTACTAATGCAACAATAGGCATGCGAGTTATGAAACATTAATACGAACAAGTATAACAATATATATATTATACATCATTGCATAATCAATTAAGAAGCACAACATGTAACACATATCTCATGTTAACCATTATCACATAACGAACGTCTCATGTAAAAGCGATATGTAACATATTTAAAAGAATACCGTCGAGGTGCACCTCCGATATACCATACTTCCAACCAACCAACCAATAATACCAATGTAGAAACCGTTGATGTCATTCTTGATTATCGAACCATTAACCAAGAATCATTGTGAACCATTTTTTGTATTCACGTCGACGTGAAGACTCGGTCCATACGACCCGAGAAACAATCACGGTATAGCTTACCAATGTCACGTTTATTCCGTACAACACTTAGCGCTATAACCCCTACCGTGGCCAATGGTAGGACGAGGCCCAGTGTATTGGCCTTCGGCTATTAGGTAGGCCCGGCTCACGCAATAACCGAACGTCAATACACCTCCAACAAATATGCCATGGACTTAATGAATGCTTAAGTAGATGTTTACTCGACATATTATAACAAATCTACCAAATATTCAAGTAGATATTTACCCAACATTTAATATAAACGTGTCATACTCCAAAGTAGGGAGTACAACAATATCATGCTCATGTCGGTCAAGTGATTCTACTACACATAGCCATTCGAACATCAAGATTCTAAAAATTAACACAATACCAAATAAATATATATCATGTAACCAATCATCCAACGGGTCTCTCAAATCTCCAAAGAACTCATAAAACGAACACGTGGTCACATTGATTATCAAACCCTAACCGACTCCGTTTGAGTCATTTTCAGTTTCTAGTGATGTCGAGTTACGAAAATGGTCTTGCACTTTAATCCTAGTACATTATCGCCCAATTTTGAATACCCAACAATGTAGAACAACCAACGACATACTTCACAAGTCCATAAGGACATTTCGTGGCAATAATCAAGTAATCACAACTCTACATTGTAACTTCAACATATTAGAAGTAAAGAATGTGGTCACTAAAATTGATCAACTCTTGAGTAAAGAATGACTGTTGGTAATAGAAATGACAAAATAGCTAAGATTTGCCAAAATAGAGTTGGGCATAGCAGAATTAAGATTAATCAGTGATCTCAAGAAAAGTTATGATCTTATCTTATGTGTGTGTTGTGTGGTGATAATTGATTGCAGCATGGTATAACGCTTGATGTTTGTTTGAACAACGAAATATAGAAACAGTTTAGCTCAAGTACAAAGAAGCATTTATTGTAACAATAATCGATAAGTAAAGAGTAAGGGTTAGAGAAATTGACACAATTATTTTTAAGGTGGTTCAGATCTAACTATCCTACATCCCCCCCCCCTTACAGCCCACTGACTTTCGTGAAGCAATAATCTACTACAATTCTTCCAATTACACAGATTATTGAGGTCGAAAGAAAGATCTGATCAATCCCTTTTCAACTAGTTGGCTCTCTAACTAGGATCTCTACATAGTACACAAGGTACAAAAAATATGGGTTTGCTTCTTTATAGAAAGACTCTAAATAGTCAAATGACGCTGCTGTTGTAGGCTCGATGTCACTGTGTGACTACTGCTTGTTGTGTATGTATTTAATGAAATAGTTAAGTTGTTGTGTTGCTTGATCTGGCAGTTTTGTTGGGTGATCTGGATCTTGTGGGATGGCAGATGCTTAACAAACCAACATATATAAATATCTCAATTTATTCTCTAACTAAACAATGATAGCTGTTATGCTTGTAGAACTTTTTTGAACAATCTCTCTTGTCTCTGTATCTTACTCTCGTTTGTTAAACACTCTTTATATGTGAGCTATCTCTCTATCTTGCTTACATTTGCTCTCTTTGATCTGTGGGAGAACATTTTTTTATATAGGCGTTGTTTGAAAAGTTTTGGTTATAATCTAGTCGTTGAGCAATGATTAGATGATCATTGACCAGCAATGAGTACAGTCTTTGTGGCACTCAACTTGCGGACAGCTTGCAAGAATATTCCTTTAGGGTTTGGAACATTCTTTTAGGGTTTGTCTTAGTAGCGAATCATCTAGTGAGTGTCAATCCATGCTATGTCCCCGAGACAAAGTTTGCTAGTACATCTTGGCTGTTTTGTCAAGGCCGTTAGCTGTTAGCTGTTTGTTCTTCATAGTTGGCTATTTCTTCATCCTTGGCTGTTTCAACTTTTTCTTAGTTGTTAGCTGTTTCTTTAACAATAAATCTTGTACATTTAAGCCTATTAAAACTGGTTTAAGAGATATTATCCTAAAGTAGTTTTGTAACATCAAAACATACTAAAACTAAGGTCCTAACAATTACCATATATATACTAAATTATTTTGAATAGAAACCTAATATATATTAGGTGTAATTAATTTATTTTAATTATTACCCTTAATATACCGACTCATTGCCTTATTTTTGAACATTTCTTTAACAAATATTTTCATGCTAAATAAAAGTTTGCATCATTAACTAACATTACATTTTGTAAAACAATAATAATAAAAATCCAACCATTTGGATCCAGAAAAGTGTTCCAACCTAACATGTCAGTTGGAGATTTTATCAATTTCTAATGGATAAATTACTGAAAATTTCTCTCACAACCTTTTTCCTCTCTCTATTTCTTCTGGCATGTTCTCAACGGCTAGTAAGCCGGAGCATGTAGAGAACTTCGGCAAATCAATTGAAGAGGAAGATGGACTTGAGAGAAGCATAAAAAAGGTTGAGAAAAATCACTAGTCATCCCTAACCCCAATTACAGAGATCAATATGAGTGATGCTAGGTACCGAGTTGCCTACCCTAAGGAGATCCCATGAGGGTAACTTCTCAACAGATGTTCGTTCTGGAAGAGGAAGAAGAATGTCCCATGAGTAAGGTAGGAAGTAAACCTGCTACCGGTAAATCCTTCAAGGAAGCTGTGTGTGTGTGTGGGGGGGGGGTTACTCCCTCCGTCGCAAAAATATAATATCATTCGACAAGTAAAACTTTTTAAAAATATAGTTTTACTTGTTTGTACCTCTTTTAAATTGCACTAAATTTTTATTTTTTTTTAAACGAGACTATTTAATGAAACAACCCAAATAGGAGAGAGGATATTATTAAAGATTGAGGGAGTATAAAACATTTTGATGTCAAACCACAACGAGCCAATAATTTCGGTTGACCCAAATCTTATAATTGTATCAAAGCATTTCACATCTAATTTCGCCCAAAGAAGAATTTCTTGCCCCTACTCACCCAAAATGATTCACCGACGGAGATATGCATGAAGGAGAGACAGTTAAAGCTATCTATCATTCATTAAATCCAAACAATGCATTCCAAAACCAAAATCAATGAAAAAGTTTATTGGTTTTGGGATGGCAAACTTGCTCTCTACATCAGTAACGTTACTAATGCGGTACAATGTTATTGGATGATAATATCAATAATATGGTGTTATCATTATACCGAATATTATTCCAATATTTAGGATTAAAATGAAAATATAGCAATACCTAAGTTCATTTGAAACTGAATGTTGTTACCTTTTTCTTCCTCCGTTACATCTAAAGAGTTCACGTTTGAAAATTCTAATAATTAAGGGATATATAACTAGTATTGGAGTTGGTCATAGTTACAAAAATATTTGAGAATAGCCAAGATGTGTTTATAGCATATGTGAACGATAAAGTAGAAAAGTTTATGGAGATTGTAGAGGAGTGAGTAACTAGTTTCCTGAACCCAACCCCCTCCTCCTCCGTCTCTCTCTCTCTCTCTCTAAAAGTCAACTATCTATTTGCTGTCCTTACCCAGTTAGAACTGTTAAAACGGGCCAGCGGGTTTGGCCGACCTGCAACCCGCCACAACTCGCCACTAGGCGGGTTGGGTTGGGCTGGCCCGCCAAATGAGCGGGCTGAAATATCTCAACCCAACCTAACCCGACATGGGCTACAGGTTGGGGCGGGACAACTCGTCAAAAAAAATTCTTAAATAAACTCAATGTCTAACAAATTAAAGTAAAAAAAAAAAAACATATCACAACTTTTTTTTATTTCTAATTAATGAAATAATAAATCAAACAAAAGGCCAAGAAAGTAGAAACAATCTAACAAATTAAAGCCAAAAAAATTAAGGAAATATAACTACACTTATTAAAAATCAAAGAGTCAAACTAAATTTATATAGTCAAACAATTTGGCGGGTTAGCCCAACCCACTTCAACCCGCTGCCCCGGCGGGTTCAACCCGTTTGACCCGCCTCCTAGGCGGAATCAAAATGTATCAACCCAACCCAACCCATTTTAGTGGCGAGTTGGACTGGTCCGACAGATTCAACTCGTATTGACAGCTCTACTTACCCTTACCAAACACAGCAGTTTCACCAACCAAACGGGGAGTCGCAAAAACTCTCAGGAACTAATCATATTCATGGCCTAAACAAAAAATATTAAACATCGTCTAAAGTTGATATTTCCCGCATGTACGCTTACTAACGAAGAGAGAAAACTTTCTTTCTTAATTACCAGACAAAATGGGATGAGAAGAGAAAAAGAATTCCTTCCTGACCAAACGTTTGATTGTTGCAAGAAAATTACACAACAAAATAAGGAAAGAAAGAAAAAAAGAGAAAGAAATGGAAGGGAGAAACCGAAAGCAATCGCATAGGCTGTTGTTTGAGAAGAGGAGAATGGAGAACGTAAACTAAACTGGTTAGGCAAAGATACCGTACAAGATAAATGACCCACTGGCATATAATATACTCCCTCCGTCCCAGATAAATGTTCGATAAAACACATAAATTAAGGGGTCGTTTGGTAGAAAAGTCATGATAACATTAATTAATACTATAACATATATTATTTTAACCGAGATTATTTTATCTCGATTATAGAGTTATCTTATGTTTGGTAGATTACGAATAAGATTAATTTATTCTGCTAGTTATCTAATTTGAAGTTTGGTAGCCCAAATTAATTTTAGTATTACGCTATTTTTTCAAAAACACCCTTATAAATTAGGTTGATTAAATGATGACTCGAGCTTATTTCACTTGGGTTTTTTTCTCCGAACTACTATTGTCTGCATTTTTATGTATAATATAGTTAATTCCATTGTTTAATGCAACATCAATATTTTTATAAATTAGATAAACCTAGCTATTTATAATTATTATAAAGTATATAAGGATAATAAAATTGCAAATTTATAAATTTTAAAGTTCTTTTTAATCTCAACCTTGAAAAAGATATTAATATATTTAGTTTATTTTAAAAAATGAATATGTATATGTATTGTACGTTTAAATAAATTTATACATAATATAGTAATATAAAAATTAATTAATAAATGAAAAAAGAAAAAAAAATGTTGGTTGGTTGGTTGGGAGGAGCTGTGGAGAAGGGAGGAGGGAGGGTGAATGAGAGAGAGAGGTAGGTACTAAAAAAAAAGGTGGGTTGAGGAGAGGAGGGGGTGGCGGGGAAGAGGGAGGAGGAAAAGGGGAGGCTGGGAGGGAGGAGGGAGACTGGGAGGGCAATTTAGGAATAAATAATAGTCTCAGTTTTTGTTTATCCAGGATTAAATTATAGCTGGAAGAGGGAGGTATTATTTAATCCTTGATAAGGGGTTATCCGGATAATTCAGATATTTTTATCCTTGATAAAAAAAAGTTACCAAACAAAGAATATGGATAATTTAGTGTTATCCCCCTATTTATCCCTCTACCAAACTACCCCTAAGAAATATAATTAATGATGTGCTGTAAAATGTGTTCTGACAATAATACCCATGAACATTAATTGAGTTCAACTATTTTAAATAGTTGGATTTCTTTGGAATATGTTATAATAAATGAAGCTTTAAGGGTATATTAGGAAAAATAGTAGAGAATTAGGTAAATTAAAAGTCTTTAGAAACATTAGTTTGGACATCTCAAAATAGAAAGTAGAAACATTTATTCGGGACTGAGGGAGTATTAGAAAGACGCTCAATAATTCTAACACTACCCATCAAGCTGGAGTATAAATGTCATTCATACCCAGCTTGTTACAAATATAACTTATTCTAAATATAACTTATTCTAAATATAACCTATTCTGGTTCATTTAAGGACTTCTTGAACATATCTACCAATAGGTCCCTAGTCGGAACATGGCTTGTAGCAATTATCTTTTCCTGAAGCTTCTAACGAAAAAATGGCAATTAAGCTCAATATGTTTTGTTCGCTCATAGAACACGGGGTTTGAGGCGATGTGAATAGCTATCTGGTTATCACACCACAACTGCATAGGCATTGATCCAGGGCTTGTAACCTTCAAACAGTGCCGCACTCTCTCCGGCAACTGTAGACTCAACCAGGACTTCAATTACCCACTATAATGTACATTGAATCATTAGGCCATGTACCTATGATAGATAAAGATTAAGAAGATCTACTGATAGCATGTCGTTTGAGAAGTAGAGAAAGGGGAGAAGAAGAGAATGGAGAAGCCGTAACCTAAACTGGTTAAGCAAAGATGTGTGTGTATATATGTTTGTAACCATACAAGATACATTACGACCCCCCAGATATATATAATATATTAGAAAGACCCTTAATACTTCTAACCCAGGCCATCAACATTTCATCGTGTATTCTTTTGAAAGTAGCACAGTAACAACACACGGAAGAATACGGGTGTATATTAACTTTAGAAGGCACTAAAACCTTTTGCCCAACATTTACACCGGTAAATTCATTCGAATGAACCGGACTATTCCTCTCCATCCGATACTTCTTCCACGATGGTATGTTTAGAACAGAACCTAAGAAAGGGGTTAGTATGTGGTACATGTTTACTTCAAAGGATCACACAGAAGGCACCAAATCCTTCTTTCCAATTACAGCTGTAACTTGCTCCTTTGGAACTTCCTCCTTTGGAACTTCCTCCTTTGGAATGAACTCGACTATTTTCTTCCATCCTCCATTTTCTTCCTCTGTATGTTAAAAGCACAACCCAATTAATTAGTAGCGCTTCTCTTCAAGCATACAACCAGGAAAACAGGCCATGAACACCCAAGTAAACAAGGGGATCCAGGTTCATTTCCATTTCAAACCCCATCCCCACGTCTCATTCAACCTCTACACACAACACAAAAGACCCATGACAACACAAAGTCAATAGTCAGATCTACAATGGCAAGTATAAACTTGTGAGAGGAATATGCAACACAACTTAAATGGAAACACTTGCGGGGTGGAGGGATCATATCTTGAATCCCTAAACCAAAAAGAATGTAATACCTTCTTAAATTACGGTGATGCACAATTCTCATTGGATAGAGTTGTCATTTCAAGTAACTGCTTGCCACGTAAATGAATCACGTGCAATGACAATAATAACAACGAAGAGATCTGACATGTACCAGAAATTGAAATTCTGACAAAACTGAAGAGATCTGACATGTACCACAAATTGAAATACTGACAGAACTAACACATAAGTATTAAAAAAAGCATTAAATCTAAATGTTCTAGGTTTATAATACCAATTGTGCCAAGGGAAATACCATAAGTAAGAATATACAAGCTACATAGCAAACAGGCAGATACCTAAAGAATAGCACTACAAATAAATGCAACCAGAACAAACAGACAGCACCCAGTAAGGCTCTAAAATTACGAAATAAACTCTAGCCAACTTATCAGCCCCGTTAACTTCTTTGATTTTTCTCATATACTTTTTTTTTTTTTTTATTTAGATTCAGGATGAAGGTCCTCACTTAGCCATCATGACCTTGACGAATTCCTCGTAATTGATCTGACCATCACCATCCACATCAGCCTCGCGAATCATCTCATCAACTTCCTCATCTGTTAGCTTCTCACCAAGATTTGTCATAACATGGCGAAGCTCAGCTGCGGAAATGAAGCCATTCTGGTCCTTGTCAAAAACCCGAAATGCTTCCTTAAGCTCCTCTTCAGAATCAGTGTCCTTCATCTTCCGGGCCATCAAGTTGAGAAACTCCGGGAAATCAATGGTCCCATTCCCATCAGCATCAACCTCATTGATCATGTCCTGAAGCTCGGCCTCTGTTGGGTTTTGTCCAAGAGAGCGCATCACCGTTCCAAGCTCCTTAGTGGTGATACAACCTGCAGCAGTATTAAACAAACGATTACAATCAATACTCACCAATAGTTCAACAAAATAGAAGGGTAGAGGTTACCAACTATCAACAAACATAAACAAGCATCTCCAAAATAGACATGGATAGAATGTAAGGAGGGAATGAAGATACTATCAATTTAAACTACAAAAGTAGGAAGCACTCAATAGCATTGTTAACAAGCAAGACTAGGTGGTAGTAGGCAGTAAAGGTCTCCAATCGCTAGGCAGGAGTCTAGTGCATAGTTATTAAAGGCGGAAGCCGAGAGGCGGGCGAGAGGTACTTTTTCAAGGCGAGAAGCGAGGCGAGAGGCGGGCGAGCAAAAGGCGAATAAGGCGATAATTAAGAAAAAATAATTTAAAAATATTATATGTTGTATATTTTTTTATTAACTATTTATAAATAAAAATACTTTATGTAACTTAATCCACAAATAATAATAATAACTCTATTTTTAACTTTTAAGTTATGTATTTAAACAAAAAAAATACATTTTTTAAAAAAAATTCAAAGGTTAAAGGTGGATTCTCAAAAATATAAACAATAACCATCTATATCTTTTTCAAACCAGTCATCCAACTTTGAATCTGAGCTGTACACTCTCCGGCGACTCTTTATGTTCACTCCGGTGAGATTCCGGCAAGTTTCCGGCGCCGGCCACCGGCAAACTTTCTGGCGAGATCTGGCCGTAAAAATTACATGGGTTTGATCGCCTTCTCAAGAAGATGACGAATGTGGCCTTGGATTGGGCAAATATTTAGTAGATTTGTCTAGATCTAAGAAAATATGTCTAGATCTAAACAAAAAATTCGAAATCCGGCCAAAGTTCTACCAAGCGTCGCCTTTGCTCGCTTCTCGCCTCGCGCCTAGGCGAAACAGGCGGTCGCCTGGGGTCGCTTCTCTAACATCGCCTCGCCTGAGATTTTTGAGGCGACATGCCCTCGCCTCGCTTCGCCTCGCCTCTCGCCTCAGGTCGCCTTTAATAACTATGGTCTAATGTCACGGACTTAAGAGTTTTAGCCCAACTCTACCCAATCCGTGCGGCACTAAGACAGGTCTGTTTGCTAAGGCAGCCTTACTCCGCTCTTCCTAGCCAACTACCCTCAAGTGCCAACCCTAAGTTGTGTGACGATCCCACCCGCTAGGAAAACTCACACCTAATTAAAGGCACCAAGTTGGAAAAAAGAGAACTCTCAAAAGACCAAAGAAGTACACAAGTGTTTATTACTTGAATTCTGAGGTGTCTTGCTACAAATGAGGACTCACATATTTGATAGGCTTCTTCCTCCTCCCCCTCTAGACTTCTAGAATATTTTATACATACCCAACATATTTCTACCTCTCCCTAGTATTCTAACCTATTGTACAATACTCCACTACTTTCTATTATGTACAAGAAAATTCTATCAAGTTCTAGAACATTCCAGAGTACTCTAGGACAACCTAGAATACTCCGGAATACTCTTTAAAATTCCAGACTATTCGGGCACGAGTGCTCCACGCAATTCCAGACCATTTGACTCGTTCTCGCATGGTCGTCTAGCCGAAACCCGTGGCAAACCTCTAAGTGGTGCGGAGCGTGACACTAGGGTGCCCAACCGGCCGCCTAACAATGTAGTAGCGTAAGGAAATAGTTTTACCTATCATGACAAGACAATATAACCAAACAATCTAGTGCCACAAAGAAATAGTTCTACCTATTGTGACTAGATAACACATAATACAAGTCTTAATAATTTTTGGCTCATGATAAATTATTCAATTCTACTCACTTGTAAGATTTGTTTTCTTTCATGGTGTAAGGTGCAATTAAATGAAAATAGATCACTTGATTAATGTTTTACATCAATGATATCAAAATAAAGAAAAATATTTTTTGGACTGTAATTAACTCCAGCGATAAAGGTCTAAAACATCTAAACAACAATGTAAAATATCTTCAGGAAAAAAGTATTGGAGAAAGATCGAAACTTCAAAAAGCAAATACAATAACTTATAAACTAAATATACTAAACATTGTTCATTGGAAAAAACTCCATATTTACAAGCAAAACACCAATTAATGGGAGTGCTTAGTTTAATAGTTTCAAACACTTGATTAAAAGTTGTTGCAAAGAAAATGAGTTGGATAGAAAGAGAAGATGAAGAAGTGAAGATATGACAATGTGTTTATTTTCTATTTTATTTTCCTTTTCTATTTTATCAATTTTTTACACAATGTTATATGTGGTGCTCTTGATTCGAATTAAGTGCGCTAGGCGCCTACTAATTTAATAACCAACAGCCAAGCTCACACTCACGCTCGCCTACTAGATAAATGTAGGCATTATCGTCCTCCTAAGGTGCCCAAACGAGGGCATGGCGAGCGTATTTGATAACTATATGATAATGTTAAGAATATTCACTTGCTTTGTATTAAAGATTCATAAGAATATTCTTTGGCCTTAGATTTTCTTGTATCCATTATTTGGTCTTAGAAAAAGTGCATATAAGCAACATTTATAAGTAGCCTGTGTGCTACATTGTCTAAAGGCAACTCTACTACACTTGGCATACAACTAGAAAAGTTTAGTGTATTCTTGTTTGACATTCATCAGCAGACTTGTAGCCTTCAGCAGTATATACCGTTAAGCCAACACCGGCTTAAGCAACCTTTCTACAAAAGTCTACTTCTATAGAGGATCCGAAGTGTGCTTTAATCCTACGTGGAATGGATAAGTGGATTCTCTTGTAGATCTTCAAACCTTATCCTCCCACATTCGTTTGACTTCGAAGTGCTTACACTAATGTCATCACATGGGATGCTTGTGAACCTTACTTACATTAAGCTATTGTGTTTATTATCAAAGTCTACTTGAATCTATAGTGGACTTTGCTGAATATGACATCTTTATAATAGCTTGCTTGTGCTTTCAATTTAGTATCTGTTACAGCGTTTTGCATTTTCATTGTTGCATCTAATCACAAAGTGTGTTGATACAATTCGGCTGATATTCATAGGCAGCTTTGTGATTGACTTTCCAAACCATCCCGCTTCCCCAACTTACTCAATATGATAACTTTTGAAAGTAGACTGATTTACTTTTTTAATTGGCCATAGGCTATTCCCCCCCCCCTCCTCTAGCCTATTTTGAGCCACTTGGGTATAACAAATAACTATGCTTAGAAGAAAGAGTACATAAAACGGCTCTATTAGTAACAAGAACGTCACTTTCAGAAAGAAGGATGAAGCATGCCACTAAACCAATACAAGCATCTTCAAAAGGATCTTGGATAAAAAGATACCATGCATTTCAATAATACAAGCAAAAGCTCTTGGAAGGGTGAGAAGTTTCACACAAGAGAAAACAGCTCCTGCTTCTGAAAAGCAAGATAAATGCACTTGATTTCCCATACAACTATACAAGCATTGTCAGAAGCAGCATAGACAGAATGTGAAGAGAAAATTATGACACCATCCATTTCAGTTATACAAGTAATAAGCACTCAAAAGAATGCAAATTAAATGACAGAGAAACAGCTCCATTTATTACAAGGAAAGTCAATTTCGGAAAACAAGAGAAAAAATGTAGGAGAAAACCCATGCATGTATTGGTACAAGGATAATATGTGAAAGTGAATCAAGACACTACAATTTCAATTTCACAAGGAATTAGACTCAGAAGTATGAGCGTTAAACGCTAGAGAAAAAGGATCCATTCCTTTCCAGGAAAATATACTGATACAAAGCAAGATAAATACCCTCCTTCCCTCCCTCATCATTGCCCAACTTATGTATAGATTCTCAAAAATCTAGAAAACTCTAGGATAAGTAATTCCATGAGTTTAGAGGTTGGGTATTGTGAGAACGGAAAGCTCGATTTATTGGGTATGTGCACAGTCTCCAATTTGATAGTTGCTGACTTGCCGACTATGAATTGGTTGTAAAACAGTGATTGACACGTGACTAATGGTGGGTGTCACTGCATACTATGTTGTGGTGGCTCTTGGCTGCTAGCATTGGGTGGGAGGAAGGAGAAAGTAATGCGTTAAGAGTTGGCATATCACCACCACTAACAAAGTCAGCTCACTGTTCTTCTCCAAAAAAACAGACTAGTTTAGTAATAATAGAAGGAAATGATAGCTTATCTCAATGGCATCGAAGTAAAATGATGTAAAACCAGTGACGAAGATATTTTAGTTCTTCACATCTACAAGGGCTATGATGGTCAAGGAGAATATGAAAAGTGAGAGGGTGCAAGAGAAGAAGGGTGAGGATAATTAATAATCTTATGAAGGAATAAAAGAAGAAATAGAACCATCTGCGAGAAAGGGAAAGTGAATAGATCACAAAAAAGTGACTAGAAGAACAGAATTCGTAAAACAGTGGTAATACCATTTAATTCAAGTTTCAAACGTCCTTATCTATGAAATAATTTTTAGTAAAAAACAGAATTTATCATCTATTACTAAAACAGAAACCACTACTGCGTGGCAGCACTAGGTTAAATTTTGTTCCCGCCTAAAACAAACACCATTCATTTCATACCTAATTCTTACTCTCTCTCCATAATTTTGCTCTTTTCTCACTATTTTTAAAGCTCTCTATTAATTTTATCTTTTCAACATTTTAACTTTTCGCTTACAACCCACAACATTTCATCACTAATTTGTACATATCTATTACCATAATCATTATTTCTTCAACACGGTTTTTTCTATTATTTTCAAAACTATTCATCTATTTTGTTCTTATATATATATATATATATATATATATATATATATATAAATGTTTATTTTGCAAAAAAAATTATTAAAACCGTGCATCGCACGGGTACCAACTAGTGTTGGATAATAGTATATCTTCATACATCAATAATTGATGGTTTAATAAAGGTTAACAAGGAGCAAAATGCCTCGTGTACTTTTAAAGAGCAAGTAATAGCTCATCCCAACTTATATTAGAAACAAAAATAAAATTACATAGTGCAATAATACAGAGAAGTATGATTACTATTTTGTTTCAATTATTTATTTATTATTGCAAAGCAATGAGTTTTCAGAAAATGTAAAGCTAAAACCAAAAGAGTAAATAGCACCCAATATAAGATGCACAAATGCAACAACACAAAAAGGTCAAAATTAGCATTCTTAAAAGACCTGGTGTAAAAACATCAGACTTAAGCGTCCAATATATAAAAACATTTCACCTCATACACAAAGAATCCAAAATTTAATTGCAATTAATTATCCAAAAAAATTGTCCACATCGAAATTAACAACTCCCTCCACTCCTAAATTATTTTTTGTGTAAACCTGACTGTTTTTTAAATAAAGATTTGACATTTATTTTTTTTATTTTTTTCAAAATCATGAAATACTTAAATCGTAATACTTTTTTGGACTACAAATTACGTATTTAATAATTTAAAATAAATAAATAAACCACAAATTTAATTTGAAATAATATAGGAACGGAGGGAGTATTAGTGATGCAAACCCAATTAAAAGATAAAGTAAAATCCAATCAAATACGCGATGAGTGTGGATCGAAGATTAAGATATGAACCATCTATCTGTGTCTTCCCTAAACCAAAAATACATTTAATCACAGAATTATCAATCACAATCAAACAACGTTGGCCAAATAAAAAGATCAACAATTTAAATCTCAAATAGGCATAACAATCAATGCAAATTTCATAAAGTCAACCAATCAAAAATTAGATCTGGGAATATAAGAGATGAATCATAAGCTTACCATCTCCATCCTTGTCGAATAGGCTAAAAGCCTCTTTGAATTCGGAAATCTGATCATCGGTTAGCTGATCGGCCATGTTTTCTTGCTTTGCTTTGAAAGAGAGAAAGAGATCAAAGAATATTTGCTATAAGTGACAAGGAGAAAACTTTCCGATTTTGGATGCGCGTATATGTAGAGAGAGAGACAGGGGCTACTGATCGTGAACGAATCTACACTAATTTGTTTTTCTTTCTCGTCCAGTCGTTTATCAACTTTACCTTCCCTTTCACACTCTTCTTACGCGCATTCATTCTTTATTTTTCCATAGTTATAGAGCCCTTACTTTGCACGGATATAATTTACCTAATTTGTTTAATTGATACATTTTTTGTAAATAATTTTATATAAAATTATTATTATTAGATATAGGCGTGATCGTTTAATATATTATTTTTATTTTAAAAAAAATATTTTTTATTAGTGATCAATATATGTATTTTTATTTTTATATATTTTTTGTTGGGTTGCTTTTCCTTTACTTTGTTTTTTTCTTTTTGTTTTCATCTTACACTTACTAAAGATATTTTGGACATATATTTAAAGATTTTTTTAAAAATTAAAAATAAAATATTTACTTTGAGATTTATTAAAGAAAGATAATTTTTTCTGAATAAAAGAGAATTGTTTAAGGATTGAATATAATTATATTTTATAAAATGATTTTTGAAGATCATTCAATGATTAGAGAATGATTAGAAAAGGTTTAGTTGGATACTATATTTACAAAATAGTTTATTTTTGATACACTGAAATACTAATCAAAATAAGTGGATATTATAGTACATGAGTCTCGTGACCCCCACTTAACTATATTATATATAGTATTCTAAAAACAAAAATATGAAATAATTGGTTGAGTTGGTGTAAGGTGAGTATATATATAAGTGTGTGGTTTCAAATCTCATTAGGAACATCATTTTGCTTTCCATTTGATTTTCATTTCCTTGTCAATACCTAAAGTTCTTCACCTATTACTATTTACTATTATATATACTCTTTATAATAGTTATTGTTATTAGGTAATATTATTATCTAACGACATCTTCTCCTAATAAAAAAGAATTACATTTGTAATCGATTCAGTCCACCATTTTTTTAAAATCGAAAAAATGCATTTTTGGGGCAAAAAGATGATTATGCCCTTAATGAAAGATTTACAGAAGAAATTTCATCATAGCGAGGCCTAATTTCATCATTGCGATGCCCAATTGTGATGCCTAATTCTATCATCGTGCTGTACTTTGTAAGAATTTTCTTGTATCCATAATTTAAGTCTAAGCCAAGGTGACTAATGGGCCTGCGTGTCTGTTAGAGTGGCAACTTGTACTTAGATAACTGTTTGTAATAGCTTAGGATTGCTTCTTGTACTTAGCTTAGTCTTCAGAAGATAGCTTGTTGTATATCAGCCATGTTCAGATCAACTATCTTCATATCAGCCAAGTCCATCAAGTCATCAGCCAAGTTCGTTCCGGCCAAGTTTCATTAGCAATGTTGAAGACCAGAAGATCGTCTGATCAAAACTTGTCTGAAGATATGCCTTGGGTTATCAGCAAAGTTCTTCATTGACTTTGATATAACGATAACCTGCAAAAATCATTTATTGATTCATTCCTTATTAGACATTCATCTCAGAAAAGGACATTCTGTCTGCATCTACTATCTACCTATTTTTGGCAATTTGGCAGAATACAGCCTGGGCTTTGAAGAACTCCCTATCTGATTTGAATAACAAGATTAAAGCATTTAATGTAAATATCTCCAGCATTAAATGCATCTAAATTCAAATTCTCCCAAGGTTGAAGATCTCCAACCGCTACAAGGACTCACCTGAGTATAAATAGAAGACTCCATTGAAGCATTGAAAGCTCTCTCTAAGTCTACAACTCTGAAATCTTCATCTTCAATAGCTAGTGCATTCAAAGCTTAAAAGCCAAATCCTTAAAAAAATCTTTGAAGAGCTCCAAACTTAGATACACAGTCTTTATTGCTCTTCATTGATTGCAATCCTTAGCATTCAAAGCACACGAGAATTATATCTTTGTAGATATCAATTCTCCCACAAACACTTGGTCAACCATTTTATTTACACGATCCATTAGTGATCTATCTTTGAAGAGCTCTGATTTCCAGAAATTTCAACAGCTCATAGAATAGCTGATCTTGTCCTATCAAGATCAGCCATCTTGAACTTGTCCTATACTTCACTCTATTCCGCTACAAAATATTTTCTAACTCTCTTGTGAAGTAACATTGTAAAACAATTTTTTTAAATTTAGAAATAGGCTATTCAACCTCCCCCTTCTAGCCTATTTGAGCACCTTGAGACCTAACAATTGGTATCAGAGCTTCACTCTTTGAAAACAAGTTTTTCCAAGATTAAACTCTTAAGAGATTAAAGATCCAATGGCTGCTCATCACATGTTGGAAACTTCAAATGTGAATCATTGTCCTGTCTTGGATGAAGTTCACTTTGATATTTGGAAAGACAAGGTTAAAAGACACATGAACTCTATTGATAAACGTTTATGGAAATGTGTTACAGATGGTCCAAGGACTCCTATGAAACCAAATACTCTAGCTGCTCTTGATCCAACTGTTGATCTTGAAATTGCAAAACCTGAAGAAGAATGGGATGAAGAAGATAGAAAGAATGATGCTTTGGATGGAAAAGCCATCAACATCATCACCAGCTGTGTAAACATCAGCACTACCAGTAGATCATCAATCTGGAAACAGCTAAAGAAATGTGGGAAGCTATACTGGAATACCTAGAAGGTGATGGAGAAATAAAGAACAACAAGTTGTACACTTGCATCCAGAAGTTTGATTCATTCAAGAAAGATCATAAATAGACCCTAAGAAGTGCCTACGACAGATTCTATGAGGTAGTAAACTCTTGCTATTCATTAGGAAAGAAATATGAAAAAAAGAAATAAACATGAGATTTCTTAATGCACTAGGCAGTCTATGGTATGTAAAGATTACAGCCATGAAAGAATCAAAAGACTTAAATAAATTGTCCCTCAGGAATCTTTATGCAAGTCTTTCGGTTTCTGAGCTTGAAATTCAGCATGCTCAAGAAATGGAAAAGAGTTTCAAAAATTTATCTCTACCAGCCATGTCAGTTGAACCTTCCTATTCTATACCTGATGAAACCCCATCTATATCTAGTGATGGTAATGATATTCTTTCGGACGAAGCGTTTGCCATGTTTGTTAAGAAGTATCAATGTTTCAAAAAAATTTAACAAGTCTTCTTATAAGCAGTCACCTTACAAGACTGCAGCTCCTCAAAGAACAGCTGCTCCTTATAAAGCTGTTGTTCCCCAAAAGGAAAATGAGCTTGTCTGTTTTAACTGTAGGAAGCTAGGTCATTTTGCCTCAAAATGTCCAAAGCCAAAATATGAATTTTACAAAAAACGTCCCGAATCTAAATTTCAAAAACAAAAAGGGACGGTGGCTGAAGACATTGATGAAAGTAACATGCCCACTTGGTGTGATACAGATTCTGATGAGGATGATTCCTGTGACTTTGCTGAGGAAGCAAATATATGTCTTATGGCCAAGGAATCACCTCATGACTCAGTAAGATCACTGCTATTTTAACAGGATGATAGTGATGATGATGAGCTCAATGAACCTTCCAGGGGAGAACTCATCAAAGCCAACAAGGACATGCTGGAAGAATTTGCTAAATTTAAAACAGCCTATGTAAAATTAGCCAAAAAACATGAATTGGCTGTCTCTGAGAAATCTACCTTGGTGTCTGAGATCAAAGAACTCAATAGACAACAAGCTGAGAATATTAAGACTCAAAAGGAGAATAAAGCATTAACTGAAAAAGTGGAATTCCTACTTGAACACATAAAGAAAATCAATTCTGAGAAAGATGACCTCCAAAAGGTTGTTGATGCTTGGAACAATTCCAAAGGAAATTTTGATACCATTCTTACAAAACAAAAACCTCTTGATGACAAAACTAGTATCGGTTTCCAAAGTGAGTTCGATGTAGGAAGTTCATCTAGTTCTCAAGAAAATGAGGCAGTTGAAGTGATTGCTAAGGAAATGGCTGAGAAAGTTGTCTATGAACAGCATCCTTCTCGAAAGGGAAAGCAAGGACTTGGTTTTAACAAATTTCTATTTGTTTACTCTAAAAACAAACCAGACAAGTCCAAGGGTATGCAAATTGTCAATGCCAATGACACTGCTAATAGGGAGGCTGAGTAACAAAGACCTGCTGTCAGACATCCTGTGAAAACAGTGGTGACTGATAACAAGTCAAAGAAGTCTCAACTCAAGCCTATTAAATGTGTCAAAGGAAAGATTGCTAATCACAACCCTGCTGATAAAAATCTTAAGGAAATTATGCCTGAAAATGTAAAATCTTTTATTAAAAGACCTGTTATAGTTAAGCCTAATATCACTAGGAAACTGCGTTATCAACCTAAATTCAATAAGCCTGTTAACAGTAGACCTGTCATTCCCAAGACTGCTGATCATAAGAACACCCCTAAGGAAATCATCAAACATGTTCAAGGTTTTCATAACTGCTCTTTCTGTAAAAGTCATGGCCATGAGATTCATGAATGTCTTTTGAGATTCATACCTAAACCTAGAGGGTTTACACCTCCAAAGGTTAAACAGATATGGATTCCAAAAGGCTGCTATCCCTCAGGACCCAAAAATAAAAAGGGACCATATTCTGAAATGCTTAAATTTCAGGAATGCTTCATGGCTGTTAATGAGGAGGAAAAAGACTTATGGTATCTGGACAGTGGCTTCTCTAACCACATGACTGGAGACCAGGATCTTCTCTCCAACATTATTGAAGCAAAAGGTCCCTTAGTGATTTTTGGTGACAACTCCAAAGGGAAGACAGTTGGCTATGGATGTATAGTTCGAGGAAATCTTTCTATCAGCAAAGTATCTCTAGTTAAAGGCCTGAAGCACAATCTCCTAAGTATATCACAATTATGTGATATGGGATTGATATGTCAATTCACCTCAAGTCACTGCTTTATCAAGGACAGTGAGACCTGCACAACAATCTTAACTGGATTCAGAAACGAAAATGTGTATATGGTTGACCTGAATGTTGTGGGAAGAAAATCAAGTCTGTGTTTGACAGTAAAGACCTCAAATAATAACAGTTGGCTATGGCACAAAAGACTTAGCCATCTAAACTTCAAGTACATCTCTAAGTTATCAAAGGACAACTTAGTTGTTGGTCTGCCAAAGATATCAGCAGATCATGACAAGCTTTGTAAGGTAGGCCAGCTGGGCAAATTAACCAAGTCTTCATTCAAAAACAAGCCATATTTATCCACTACCAGACCTCTACAGCTACTTCACATGGACTTATTTAGTCCAGTCCCTGCTACTAGTCTTGGTGGCAACAAGTATACACTAGTGGTAGTTGATGACTATTCAAGATTCACCTGGGTTAAAATGCTGTCTTCTAAAGATGAAACCTATGACAACATCACAACACTTTTCAGAAGACTGTAAACTTAGAAGCTGGATGACATTGATGATATTAGATCAGATAATGGGACAGAATTCAAGAATAATGGTGTGGCCAAATATTGTGATGACCATGAAATTGGTCACAATTTCTCTGCTGCTGGTATACCTCAATAAAATGGAGTTGCTGAAAGGAAAAACATAACTCTTATTGTAGCTGGGAAGACCATGATTGCCGAAGCAAGGCTGCCTATGTATTTCTAGGCTGAAGCTGTAAACACAGTCTGCTTCATTCAAAACAGGTCTACAATCAACAAGTTTCATAACAAAACTCCATAAGAAATATGGAGAGGCAGAGCTCCTAACATTAGTTTCTTCAAAATATTTGGATGCAAATGCTATGTTCTTTACAATGGTAGAGAACATAGAGTTAAGTTTGAATCCAAAAGTGATGAATGAATATTTCTGGGATATGCTAAATTTTTAAAAGCATATAGAGTCTATAATAAAACTTCTCTTAAAGTTGTTGAATCTATACATGTCTCTTTAGATGAATTTGATTTTATTGGGCCACATTTGGCTCCTAAGGTTTCTAATGATTCTGATGAGTGTGAGACAGGTACAGAACAGCCAAGCTCTAACTCTGCTGATGCTCCATCTTCACAAGTTCCTTAAAGGATTGACTTGATAGAACCTCCAACTGGTAATAGTGGACCAGCTAATGATGAATCAGCTAATCCAGAATCTGCTATTCCATCTACACCAGAAGTATTTCAACCCACATTGGAAATCACCTACCACCCTGAAAACCAAGCTTCAGACATCTCCACTACTCAAGATATAAACTCTGGTAATGCTATCAGACAAGATCTGCCTGCTGAAGTTAGCAAAGTTAGAGATCATCCTATCACTCAAATCATTGGTGATCTTAATGTTGGTGTTTAGACAAGACAAGCTTCAAGAAATGAATGCATGTATTCTACAACATTTGTCTCAAATATTGAACCTAAGAGGTAGATGAAGCTCTGGAAGATCCAAGCTAGGTGGAGGCTATGTAAGAAGAGTTTAACCAATTTAATAGATGCCAAGTTTGGACACTTACTCCTAGACCTATAGGACAAACAGTGATTGGAACAAATTGGGTCTTCAGAAACAAGATGGATGAAAATGAAAACATCGATCACTAGGAATAAGGCAAGACTGCTAGCCCAAGGATAGAGACAGGAGGAAGGAATTGACTATGATGAGACATTTTCTCCTGTTGCAAGATTAGAAGCTATCATACTATTCCTGGCCTATGCATCTTTTAAAGATTTTAAGTTATATCAAATGGATATTAAGAGTGCATTTCTTAATGGTGACTGCAAGAAGAAGTCTATGTGGAATAGCCACCTGGATTCATGGATAACTCAACAAGAGAGGATGTACACAAATTGAGGAAAGCATTGTATGGACTCAAGCAAGCTCCAAGGGTATGAGACCCTTTCAAAGTTCTTGATAACTCAAGGCTTTGTGAGAGGTTAAATTGACACTACTCTTTTTATCATGAAACATAAAGGTCATTCATTACTTGTTCAAATTTATGTTGATGATATTATATTTGGCTCTACTAATGAAAATCTTTGTAAGAGATTTGAAAAGCTTATGCAGAGTAAATTTGAAATGAGCATGATGGGTGAACTAAATTTCTTCCTAGGACTTTAAATCCAGTAAAGCTCAACTGGTATCTTCATCAACCAAGCCAAATATGCAAAGGATCTCATCAAGAAATTTGGGCTTGAAAATGCAAACAGCTTCAGCATACCTATGGCCACTAACTGCCATTTTGATAAAGACGAAAAGGGAAAGAAAGTGGACATGACTCTTTATAGAGGCATGATTGGCTCACTTTTATATTTAACTGCTAGTAGGCCTGACATCATGTTTGTTTTTTGTGTTTGTGCTAGATTCCAAGCAGATCCAAAGGAGTCTCACTTACAGGCTGTCAAAAGGATCATCAAATATCTAATTGATACATCCAACTTGGGTATTTGGTATCCAAGGGATTCATCCTTCACTCTTATAGGCTATTCTGATGCTGACTTTGCTGCTTGTAAGGTTGACAGGAAAAGCACAAGTAGGACATGTCAATTCTTAGGGAATAGACTTATCTCATGGGCCAGCAAAAAGCAAACGTCTGTTTGAACTTCAACAACTGAGGCAGAGTACATAGCTGCTGGTAGCTGCTACTCACAATTGCTGTGGATCAAACAACAACTTGTAGATTATGAGATCAAGACTACTGATTGCCCCATTATGTGTGATAACACATCAGCCATCTCAGTCTCTCAAAATCCTGTCATGCATTCCAAAACAAAACACATTGATATGAGATATCATTTCTTAAAAGATCATGTGGAAAAAGGTAATATCATCATGCAATATGTATCTACTAATTAACAGTTGGCTGATATTTTCACCAAGCCACCTGATTCAACTAGGTTTGCCTATCTCAGAGGAGAGCTTGGTATGCTTAATCTCAATCCTTGACTCTTATACAATCTCTTGATTTATTACAATTTGTCTGTCTATAGAACTATCTATCTTATCAGCCAAGTGTAACACTGATAATGTAGTATAAGTCTGCCGATATGAATGCAATGTGGATTTTTAGGCTCTGGCTCTTCATCGGACATCTTCAAGCTTGGTCAGTCTTCAACGAATTGCAGGAAGGCTTGGTCTCTTGCTGAAGGTTTGAATTGCAGCACTGAAGAGACTGAGTCTTTCGAAGGGAGAAAGAACTCAAATCAAAAACTAGGTTTTTGATCAAGCGGGACTTTTCAGCCTTTGGAGTTTCTGTTTCTCTCGTATACAAGTGTTTGTTCTAACACTTGTATTTCTCACTCTGTGTCGATTGTGCAATAAATTGTCATCACTTTTGGCCGAGTGCTTAGCACTCAGTTGTTCAAATACTTGCTATTTGAACAACGCCTAATATTCTCTTCTCACAACAAATTTATTGAGTTGAAACTACAGGAAGATACCTCAATCAATTTTGAGTACATCTTCTAATGTATTTTCAATAGATTTGATTTCGCTTTCTTAATCTCTCCTTTTTCTTTCTTAAGTAGATTGCTAGGTTAGAGAGTCTAGGTTGATGTACTAAGCATGTTTGCCTTTGAGCAAACCTCTACTGAATTTTAATATAATATATACTTTGATACATTCAGACTTTATTTCTCTTTCCTATATAATTTTCATTTATCTTGTGCAATCTGGTTGTAGAAAGTAATTGATGCATCTAATATAAGATTTTAGTTAACTGTTACGCTAAAATTGTACTTAAACAATTACAGTTACTTCAATCTTTTCTGTTATACTTAAGCTGCTTATTCTTCCACTGCTCAAACTCTTATCTAACAGCCAAGTATAACAACATCTTCCTTCTGCATGTTCTTCAAATCTGCCGATCCAAGTTGACCGATATAACAAACATCGGCTAAGTTGTTAGAACTAGGAAGATGACCTATTTATATTAATTATTTCATCTATGCCTTCAACTTAAATGTTAAAATAGGGTGAAATTTTTAATACACTTGTATAGGCTATTCACCCCCCCTCTAGCCTATACACTGAGCATATCACCGTGGACCTAACAATTGGTATCAGAGCAGGTTCTCTGAGAATTTCATTCCAGGCTTAACAACCTGAGAGTTTAGATCCAGTTGCTCAGATTAGATGCATAGTCAAAAAGAGTCTTTTTCAAAATCTCTCATTTCCAAAAATCTTTTTGACTGAGAGACCTGGAAGCCATTTGAAAACGCCTTTTTCAAATCAAAATCAATTTTGTTTTCAAAAATTTGTGAGAAAGAATATCGTGATGATTATGTGATTACTATAAGAAAATCTATCATATATCAGAAACATAATGATATTATGAAGAGAAGTACAATAGTCAAATAGAGATTGACTTGCCAAGGATTATGTATTTAGTTCAAAAATTGCTCTTTGTCAAACTCATGATATATCCTATGGCAAATATGTCAACTTCATACATGATGGATGAATTACTCAGATTCACTTCTAAAGATTTGCCATCTTGATATAAGGCTAATGATTGTATCAATCTAACACCTTTTTCAAGAAAACTTTCTATTAAAGTTTAGAGCAAATGAATTAAGAAGAGTTTCAAAGGAAATTCAAGGGAAATCAAATGTATGTCATCTCCAAAATCACTGTGATTATCAGCTCTTGGCCTAAGGACATCCATGATAAAGTTATTCTTCTTCAACGGGAAGCTTCTACCTAAAGGGATACATTCGATGAACTTCAGCTCAACATCAGAACAAGTTCCTCATCTACCATGAGCAGATCAGTTCAAAAGAGTATAGTGAGAAAGTAACTCCTTCCACTAACCTCTTAATATCTTGAGTTACACTTATAAGCTATAGGCTGAGTAATTACTCTAATCTTGTGCCTATTAAGTCTCACTTGTATTATTGGATTTCTGGAGCTATTTTTAGCTCATAAATGTTGCTAACCATTTCTCTATGAGTACTTAAGACAGGAACTCATACGACAAAAAGGCCAAAGATGCAACATTACTCTCCATCTGCAGACATTAACCTGACTGCTGATTCATGAAGGATTGCTAGCCACTCAAGTCATCTATATCCTTCACTCACTCAAGGTCAAATCAATACCTGCTGGACTCCAGTGCCACTATGTGAGAAATCTACTGATGAGCCCTCAATATTGATAAAGACCACCTCTCCTGCATACTTAAAACAGGTCAGCCACTGTCTCATAAATGACCTGTGTTCATGTCTGCTGAATTAATTTGTTAATATAAGTTATCAGACATGCTGCATAAAATCTTATCATACTGTGCTTATATTGATATATCTGTATGCTTGTGTGATCTGCTTTATGCAAACGGTTTTCAAAAACTTATCAGCACCTTTCATATCGGCTGATCTAAAATATTTTAAAAACCTATAATTGGCTGAATTTCCATATCTGCCAACCAACACTTCATAAGTTCAGTTTTATGTGCTGACTTATAGGAGTAAAAACCTTTAAATGACTTATTCTCTCTCAAAGTCTATTAAAGGTGGAGGCACACTTTACGAAGACTGACTACTTCGATTAAAGTTAAGACTATTCTCAAAACTTTGGAAAACGATAAAAGCTTTTATTATCAAAAATCTTTTCCAAGAATCTTGAAAAAATCTAGACTTCACAGCCTATCCCTGCTAAGGCGTGTTTAGAAGGACAACCCTACAGTAAATCTCCATTATTGAACGTCCTTCAGTCTAGCCTCCGTGAGTTTAAGTAGAGCTCCTTCTTCATTCAAACTCTACTATAAGTAAACTCACAAACTGCTTACTGATTACATTAGATACAAAACATCGATTCAAATTTTCCAAAATGTTACTAAGTTCAAGTCCTAGAAATAGATCAAGTCAATCCTTCGACAACTTGGTATGATTCCTTCATATTCATTCAAAGTTGTTTTGATTTTATTTCTGTTACTCCTAATGAGCTGATCTAAAATTCTCAACGATGTATTCTAAAAATCGAAACCATTTATAACTGTGAAAACTATTTTCAATATCTTTCTAAACACACAACTATAAATTCTGAGAGAAATTTTATCAACTCATTCGTACCAGAAATCATTAATTATAGATTTTCAATCTTGTCTTGAGAATAATTGATAAAAGAATCTTTTTTTGTCTTGTCTGATAATCCTGAAAGCTTGTTGACAAAAATAAGCTATATGCTACAAACTTTTGATTATCAGAACACTTAAGAATATCTTCAATCAATTGTATCAAAATATAAGATAGAGAATTATTAATTAATGCTAGCAAAAGTGATTCCACTCCTCTTCTAACTTTTAGTTATCAATCTCATTGATATTCTAAAATGTTTTCAGATGAATCACTACGAAAATCAATTAGCGTATACCTATCCGACCATCGGAATTCTGCTTGTATACAAGGACATCACAGAGAAGATCCTAGAAAAGAGTTATCAAATGTTTGGAAAGCATTTGATAAATCGTTGTGTGCAACAACTCTTCTGGTTATATGTAGGTATGCAGGCCATCACCTCAAAGATGGCTGATGCAGATAATTCAGCTCGACTGAATTAGGTAGCTAATAAGGAATTGATGAGGATGACGATCTGCTAATCGCCGCCATCCATCCCTGAGCAAATCAAAGGGGATTTATGGCTGAAGCAATAAATCCTTAGTGGCTATCACCCTTCGGTGCTCTCATAATGACCCGAAGAAGTGCACGTGTTCCGCCTCCGACTAGAGCTGGAGGATATCAAAAACGGACACAGCCATCTTGATCCATTCCAAAATCCTTGACTGATGACCTCTCATTATGTTCTTAGGATTAGGATATCTTGGATACTACTTTGTAACATATTTTCTACTCAAAAATTGAATCATTATGTATCTTTATCCTGTAATCTGCAGTTTAGTCAAAATTCCAGTTGTATTGTTCTTGTAATCAGCTGATCCTCACTATGTAATGTTCAAAACTACTTGGATTATTGAATACAAGTTCTGCAACTTTTCATCATGACTATCTACTTATGTGAATTTCTCTGATAGCATGAATTAATGTGTTTTAACTGTGTTGATCTACATATCATTCTTCTTCATCATAGTGTTTACTTTCCTTTGATAATTGAAGAAATTGACCTTGATGAAACGATCACACAATTATTACACAAACTCTGCTGAAACCCCATCAACAAACCCGTCTTATAAAATCGGCTATATTGAGTTTTAGTCAATTACCAAATAGTTAGAATCTTTGCCTTACACTATCTGATAATTGCCTTTCTGAATTAGAACATCTCATCATGATCTAATTCAAGATCTACCGAACACTTTAGTTGTTCAACATGGGTAGACTGCAGTTACTTAATGGATGACTTTTATGTCTATATCTTACCTTTAAGTTACTACAAATCTATTACTAAATCTCTGACTTCTCTATTCTACATACAAGATTAATAGTAAATCTACTTTGAACCAAATTGTCTGCTGTGTCAACCTAATGACTGTTGTAAGCATTTGAACTTAAAAAGGATTTATCTCTTCAAAGTATATGAAAAATACTCTCTTTAGTCAATTACTAAAATTCTAGCTTTTAACTTCTAAAAACCAAAGGCTTACACCTACTTTCAAAAATAGCTCAATAGCAATTTGTGCTCTCAGTAATAATAACTATTGTATCTAGTATGATATTTGAGATTAGTAATAAGAAGGCAAGATTAGCAGTTTCTCTTGATGATACACCATCTCGGCTAACTACTAATCAGCTAACAAACTGAATTCCAAAACACTCTGTTATGCATTATCACGTACCTAAATTTCAAAAAGACTGATAAAGACTCAAGTAACTTGACCTATCTCAGAAGATAGCTAGAAATTTTAGGATTCTTAGGAAGACTGTTGCTCCCAAAGACTAGTCCTTCCTCAGGAGTAAATGGCAAATATAACCCCTGCTGTTCATATTGCATGTCTCACTCCCATCCACAGGCTTGTATGTAAATACTCTTTAGCAAAACCCTTTTCTTGCTAAAGATTGATACAACCTGTTGCACAGAAGAAGCTCGGACATCATTTCAGGTACACTTTCAATATCTCACTGGTCTGACTTCTCCTCTCAAATATTCTAAGAAGTGTTCCTATAAATTCATATTATTAGTAGATCATTGTTAACCATACATTCTATCATCTGCTAAAACACTTCTCTAAATCAATTAAGATATTAACTCTATAACTCAACAAACTCGTTAAATTGGTGTCAAGGAAAACATCAGACAACCTCCCTATCAGCAGTTCTTACCTCAGCAGATAGCCCATATTAACTGCTAATAAAATTTCAAATCCTCAAAACAATGAAATCCTAACCAATTCTTCACCAAATCTCTATGAGTGTAAAAACTTAACTTGAACACTTAATATTTTTCATTAAACACTCTAAAACCAGTCCACTGGTGTAAAAATTGGTGTCAACTAGTATCAAGACTAAAAATTGGTGTCAACCCTTCAAACAATTGGTATCAACCCTTCTAAAAATTGGTATCAACTCTAAAACCAGTCCACTGCTGTTTAAATACCTTTTCTAACAATTGGTATCAGCTAGTATTATTTCCAATAATATTTCTTCTAATAATTGGTGCCAACTAGTATCAAAATTAATCCCTGTAAAAATTACACCACTCCAAAACAGCTGATATCTCAAGACTAAACTCAGCAGTTGTACCCAGTCATATCTCAATAAAGGCAGACAAATTAATTTGTTTAAATATAAAATTAAACCTCTCGTTTAAAAGTAACGTGTGTATACATTTCCCCTAGACTGCCTATATCATAGCCATAACCACTCTCAGCATGATGACATAATCCTAAAATCAGAAACATCATTACCATGTCATTAAATGCTTTCACTCTCTTAAGCCCCCAAAATGTCCTATCACATTCCTCTAACCAAGAAACCCCTTCATCTTCTCAAAACTTCAAAAGATGTATAAAATGATAATCTACATTCAAAGCTCTCTAAATATATTCATTATCTCTTTAGCATTTCTTCATCTTCCTACCCAACTCTTCATCGCCATTTCCAAATATTCCAACCTTCATCATGTGTTCGCCAAACCTGCTTAATTCAGAATATCGACCCATCTCCTATAATGAAATGCGACTACGAATTATGATCTTCCTAGCTACTCCTCAAGCTACTCCTCAACCAGTGATCCGTCGACCTCGCCAAATTAGTCGACGAGTAAGAAATCGCTTGCGAGATCCAAGGAACGATGTGTCCAACTTCATTCCATGGATTCCTTCACCAAATCCTGTCTCAACCACTGCAACAAACATTCCTCTCACTCCTAACTCCTCAAACGCCTCACCCGAACCTTCCTCAACTCAAGAAGAATCTCAACTTACAAATGTCAACTCTGCCTCTGACTCAGCTGTCAATGCTCCTTCTAACCAGAACTGAAGACCTTCATCCTCTACTCTATTTTAATGAAATGTCTATTTTTAACTTTCTTTTGTACTATGTTTGTAATATATATTGTTTTAAAGTTACGTTTGCTACTTTCATTCTGCGTTACTTACTGTAATCTGTTCAAGTGCATATTTTTTTGTCTAAACTGCCATTATCAACATAAACTTCTATACATATGCATACACTCTTATTCCACCTTAAACAATTGACCCATTGACAGAAGAAAGACGCTTTATAGGACATTCTTAGATGCATATCTCATGCTTCAGATCCTTGTTGACATGCTTCTCGAATAAAAATGTCTTACTAAAATAGATAATTCATCTGCTCTTCATAACTCATGAAGTGACAAATTAAAATTATTCTAACTCATCCCATTATACTTACTCTCTGTACACCTATATATTTCACATATAGCCTCGCACCATAACTTACCTGACATAAATTTCTAAGGAAGAGAGTTCGTATACCAAAAACTCATACCTTATGAGTTGTCCTAATCAGGTTCTATGACTTGTCTGATACATACCAAGATAAACATGTACATATATTAAGGAAGAGATATACTACATATAACTTTGCTATTAAGAAGAAGAGATGATAAGCAAATGATGACAACATATCTCTACTGAGACAGAAAGAAAAACATATAAACTATTAACACGTATGAGGATAAGAGATATATATAAGGAAAGAAGACACGAATTAAGTAACACCTCTAGAAGAAAAGATTATGAAAATGCACATACTAAAACAAAACAGGAAACTCATATCTGCAGACTTCATATTGGTACACCCATTGTGACCAAGGCCAAAAGAAAACATACTGGTAAATTCATTATGGCCATTAAGACACAAAATTCATTCCCACTACATGTCGAGCCCATAATTCATACCTCATGAATCAAATTCTTACACCTTGTCCTCTCCCCAACTAAACAGACTCCACATTCGGTCCTCCTCATCTCTATAAACGTGTGATTCCTCAAAATCTATTTGTGACCCTTAAGGAGGAGGACCTTAGAAAATTAGTAATAGGAGGAGATTTTCCAACAAATAAGAGGAGAGCCTATAATCAAAAATAGAGGAGGAGAATCTATATAACTCTTCATCTACAAACAAATAGGAGGAGATTATCGTAATTAACAAAGCAAATATGACACTCCTCACTGATCAAATCAGCTACTTCTAAAATCTAATATGCCACTCCTCACTGTTCAAACAGATACTTCTAAATTGACTATCATACTACGCTGTCATGCTTCATTAATTTGTCATGCTTTATAAGAGTTCCTATCGACAGGAGGAGATTGTTGTAAATCTATGAAATTCATGGACTCAAGCACATTATTGATAAGGGATTTCAGGAAATAGATTGTTGTATTCATCAGGTCATGGACTCAAGCAAATAGGAGGAGATTGTTGTAATTCATATAAGATTTGCTTGCATCCATAACCTAACTTGCATCCATAACCTAATTCATATAAGATTTTATAAGATCTGCTTGCATAACTTGTATCCATAACCTTGCATCCATAAGCAAATAGGAGGAGATTAGTATCAGCATTGTTGCAAATAGGAGGAGATTGGTATCAGCATTGTTGTAATTGTAATTCATAAAAGATTTGTGGGTAAGCCAACTTTATTCCTCTCAAACTTTTGGAAAATGTCTGATACTTAATCAACTTGATTAAGCACACTGATTCATAACCTTTATTCCTCTCAACCTTTGAAAACATCTGACACTTAATCAATTCGATTAAGCACACTGCTTTCATAACTTTTTCTTGCTCAAGCCAATTCAGATCATACATATTACACCACAAGAAAAACATCTTTATGGCAATACTATCAATTATATCTCATAATTGCATGAACATTATTCTACTCATTGCTCCGTATATGTACCTTCATTTATCGAGTCTGTAAATACGTAGCAATAGGTGACTATACATACACTATCGCTTATAAGTTCAACCCAGGGCATGCCTTGATATAAAATGATTATTCAATAATGGCATGTTATTACTAAGGATTGAACATCTGCTTTTAAGAGCTGTATGTATAAGTCAATAGTAGTAATGGTCCCAAGCAAATAGGAGGAGATTATTAGGAATATGCCTGTAAATCAGCTGATATCTATGTATGCATATTCCAACACATTGATTTGCTTGCTCCCATTACAACGCATGTTTCACAAGTGGCTCAAAGGGCTGCGTACAGGTTAGTGTGGCAGCTTGTTGAAACAATGCATAGGTCATTAGACTAGGAAGTCTTTGTACATATCCGAGTCTTTGTCCTACCAAAGTGATGACAAACTTTAATATGGATTAGCTCTCTTCATGCGCCAACAGACGTGCTCATCGGCAATGTCTCACCAGTAGACATTCCTTCCAACAATGTCTCATCAGCAAACTCTACTTCAGCAGTTATTACATCGGTAGATCTCAGTATCGGCCAAGGTCCTTATATGAACAAATTGCAGAAAAGCTGATTATCCAAGAGGAACATCGGTTGTTGATCAGAACGCTACATGTCAAAATAGATCCGTTACAAGATCTTTGTGACAAGCCAAAGATACGCATCGATGACTGCGCCTTCACTATTATTCAGCAGACATTTCCTCTTCCGTGTTTAAAGTCCAGACTTCAAGACTATATTCTATAAAAGGACGAACACAGTGCGCTATATCCCAGGCTAAGCATGACAAGTCAAAATCTGTCAGCCAAATTTACGGACCAAATTCAAGACAAAAGCTTAACGGACGGTCTTTGCCCAACAGTTTGAACGACGCACTCCAGTGCAATTAATGACTCAAATTTCCAACGGGCAGACTCATTTAATGCTTCAACGAATTCTTCATCTTCTTCAACCTATATAAGAAGACTCTCATTCTCACAATCACATTACACAGTGGAATGTATGCAAATACTTGTGAGAGGTCGTGGTATTGAAATCGATCTTCATTCTTTCAATCTGAATACCACACCCAAAAGAGTGAGAAATACAAGTGTTAGAACAAACACTTGTATACGAGAGAAACAGAAACTCCAAAGGCTGAGAAGTCCCGCTTGATCAAAAACCTAGTTTTTGATTTGAGTTCTTTCTCCCTTCGAAAGACTCAGTCTCTTCAGTGCTGCAATTCAAACCTTCAGCAAGAGACCAAGCCTTCCTGCAATTCGTTGAAGACTGACCAAGCTTAAAGATGTCCGATGAAGAGCCAGAGCCAAAAAATCCACATTGCATTCATATCGGCAGACTTATACTACATTATAAGTTGTGTCGATTGTGCAATAAAATGTCATCACTTTTGGCCGAGTGCTTAGCACTCAGTTGTTCAAATACTTGCTATTTGAACAACGCCTAATATTCTCTTCTCACAACAAATTTATCGAGTTGAAACTACAGGAAGATACCTCAATCAATTTTGAATACATCTTCTAATGTATTTTCGATAGATTTGATTTCGCTTTCTTAATCTCTCCTTTTTCTTTCTAAAGTAGATTGCTAGGTTAGAGAGTCTAGGTTGATGTACTAAGCATGTTTGCCTTTGAGCAAACCTCTGCTGAATTTTAATATAATATATACTTTGATACATTCAGCCTTTATTTCTCTTTCCTGTATAATTTTCATTTATCTTGTGCAATCTGGTTGTAGAAAGTAATTGATGCATCTAATATAAGATTTTAGTTAACTGTTATGCTAAAATTGTACTTAAACAATTACAGTTACTTCAATCTTTTCTGTTATACTTAAGCTGCTTATTCTTCCGCTGCTGAAACTCTTATCTAACAGCCAAGTATAACAACATCTTCCTTCTGCATGTTCTTCAAATCTGCCGATCCAAGTTGACCGATATAACAAACATCGGCTAAGTTGTTAGAACTATATGACCTATTTATATTAATTATTTCATCCATGCCTTCAACTTAAATGTTAAAATAGGGTGAAATTTTTAATACACTTGTATAGGCTATTCACCCCCCCTCTAGCCTATACACTGAGCATATTACCGTGAACCTAACAGTTTCACAAGTGGCTAAAAGGGCTACGTACCGGTTAGTGTGGCAGCTTGTTGAAACAATGCATAGGTCATTAGACTAGGAAGTCTTTGTACATATCCGAGTCTTTGTCCTACCAAAGTGATGACAATTTTCATAGCTCTTCATGCGCCAGCAGACATGACCATCAGCAATGTCTCACCAGCAGACATTCCTTCTAGCCGTGTCTCATCAGCAATCTCTACACCAGCAGTATTATATCGACAGATTTTAGTATCAGCCAAGCTCTTCATCAAAATAACTGCAGAGAAGCTGATTATTCAAAAGGAACATCGGTCGTTGCTCAAAACGCTACAAGTCAAAATAGATCCGTTATAAGATCTTTCTGACTAGCCCAAGATACGCATCTATGTCTGCGCCTTCGCTATTACTCAGAAGATATTTCCTCTTTTGTGTATTGGTTCCAGTCTCCA
The DNA here is from genome assembly GCA_016624345.1 of Platycodon grandiflorus. Classification (NCBI taxonomy): domain Eukaryota; kingdom Viridiplantae; phylum Streptophyta; class Magnoliopsida; order Asterales; family Campanulaceae; genus Platycodon; species Platycodon grandiflorus. The sequence continues at coordinate 27,750,418 of CM028366.1, read as the reverse complement.
AGGCTTTATTCTATAAAGGACCAAACACAGTGCGCTACATCCTAGGCATGCATGACAAGTCCAAATCTGTCAGCCTGACTCACGGACCAACTTCAAGACAAAAAGCTTAACGGAAGGTCTTTGCCCAACAGTTTGAATGACGCACTCTAAGTGCATTAATGATTTAGATTTTCAACGGGCAGAAACTCATTCCATGCTACAACGAATCCTTCATCTTCTCCAGGCTATATAAGAAGACTCTCATTCTCACATAAAGAACCAGCACCTGTACGTGTGTATGCTTATGCATGTAAGAGGAAGTGGTTGAAATTATTCTTCACTTTCTCAATCTGAAACCACACAAAAGAAGTGAGGAAACATAAAGTGTTAGAACAAACACTTTGTGTGAGAGAGAAACTGAATTCTAAAGGCTGAGAAGTCCTGCTTGATCAAAAACTTAGTTTTTTTTTATTTGAGTTCTTTCTTCCTTCGAAAGACTCAGTCTCTTCAATTGCTGCACTTCAAATCTTCAGCAAAAGACCAAGCATCCTGCAATTTGTTGAAGACTGATCAAGCTTGAAGATGTCCGATGAAGAAACAGAGCCTAATAATCCACATTGCATTCATATCGGCAGACTTATACTACATTATAAGGGCTATCGATTGTGCAATAAATTGTCCTCACTTTTGGCCGAGTGTTTAGCACTCAATTGTTCAAATACAAGCTATTTGAACAACGCCTAAAATTCTCTTCTCACATCCCTCTAACACTAGCACTTCTCTTGTCCACCTTTCTAGGGGATTAGGAACTGCTAAGGTTAGAGTTCTAGTAATGAGTCTTCCCGGCATCCCTTTTGACTTTCCTTCTACCCCTAGGGAGATTGCTAGGTTAAAGAGTCTAGGTTGATGTACTAAGCATGTTTTTCTTTGAGCAAACATCTGCTGAATTTTAATATAAATTATATTTTAATACATTCAGCCTTTACTTATCTTTCCTTTAATATTTGATATATCTTGTGCAATCTGGTTGTAGAAAGTAATTGATGCATCTAATAATAAGATTTTAGTTAACTGTTATGATTGACTTGTACACATTCAATTACAGTTACTTCAATCTTATTTGTTATACTTCTGCTGTTTATTCTTCCGCTACTCAAATTCTTTTCCACCAGCCAAGTATAACAACATCGTCCTATTATTCTTTCTTCAAAACTGCCAATTAACTTCGTCTGATACAACAATATCGGCTGTGTTGAAAGAACTAGAAAGATGACCTATTCATGTTAATTAATTATTTCATCCACGTTTTCCAACATACATATTAAAATAGGATAAAAATTTTAATATACGTAGTATAGGCTATTCACCCCTCCCTCTAGCCTATACTCTGAGCACATCACTATGGACCTAACACCTGGTACGATAAATGTGATCCTAGCAGTGATCACATTCAAAACATTAGCAACAGAATAAGCAATCCAAAAAAAAAAGATGTTTAAACATATTTAAATCAAAAACAATGTTTGTGTTATGCTAATGTTCTTCAGCAGCTTCAATAGTAGCTTCAGCACCATCATCTCCAGCAGCATCACCATCTCTATCATCTCCCCCTTGGTTTTGGCCAGAAAGAATTACAGCTTGAAGATTGGCTTCAGCTCCTCTCAGTATCTCTACCTAAACCAAGTCATTGGCTATCTGTTGTTGAACGAGGGATAGCTGGACATGTAAAAAAATGGTGACCAGAGGATTTGATAAAGTGGAACTGGGAATAGCAGATGTGCCTACTTTTGGGACTTCATTGGAGGCTTCATTTATAGTAGGTTGTATGGATTCTTCAGGTTTCACAGAAGCAGTAGTATCAGGCTGTGGAACATTATCAGGGAAAGGATACACAAGTGGTAAGTCGACCACTCGTTGGGTAGGCTTGGGGAGTAATTTTGAGAGATATAGAAATTTTGGAGGTTATGTGTATCTGTCATAAGGGTATATTGGAGCACCTTGTTGAACGCAAACTTGATCAATCAGACTAGGAAAGGTGAGAGCTCTTTTGTGGGAATTTGAAGTGGCAAACGAGGCAACCTCTTTGAAGATAAACTTTCCAAGATTGAATGGGAGACCCTTTCCAATACAGTATAGTATCTTGGCATGGTCTTCCGTAACCACAGCACAGTTCCCAGATGGAATCCAGTTTTCAGTGCAGATCTTATGCGGGAAACTATAGAAAGAGGACAATTTGGATTTGTATAAGGGATAATCATACACATAAATATTTCCTTTGGTTAGTTCCAAAGTAATTGTGTCTAGACTAGGGAGGTTGTTATTTTCAGGAACATCAGGTGTTTAGGAAAGCATTGATGACAGAAGATTAAAAGATATGATCTTTTTCCTGATATACGTGGTACCAAATTGGGAGAAGTAAGGTCCATCATTTAAGAGGGCAAATTTGCATAGAATTCAAAGACAAAATCCCTAACATAAGGCAAGGCAAGCTGGATAGTTCTGAGAAGGTGTCTATCGAAAAAGAATTGAGTCAGGTTATATTTTTCAAATTGAGATTCTTCTCAAACTCGTTCATTTATCAACGTTCTTCCCTCAAGTGACTTGTATCTAGCATGTGCATTTTCAGAATAAAAACGAGTGTTACAAGCTGTACTTATAGTCATGGTTGGATTGGATATAAGCTGTAATGAGGGTTCATCAGTGCCTTTATTCATATTGGTCTCGGATTCTGGGGTTTTTGGGAGTGATGCTTTTCAGCTGCAATTGATTCTAATGAATCTCCTTGCTCTCTTTCTTTCTCAACTTCAAAATTGGCATCGCTAGAGTCATCAAATTCTGATGATGAACTTGAGGATTTCTGGGCAGAACTGGGATCCTCTTCCTGGTTCTTTAAGTTGCACAGAATTTGGGCAATTGTGGCATTGTCTGAGATAACTTGTTCTTCAGCTTTGTCACTTTTAGCGGCTTCATCATCTTCAATAGCTTCTTCATCCTCCTTTTCAGGTTCATACCCGTCTGAAATAGTTGCTTCTGAATCAGTTTCTTGAACATCAAGAAGAGGGTTGTGTGGTGTTACCACGAATTGAGACCCATCCTCCCTTCTGTGTATGGCAACATGAGGATACTCCAAATCACTGGAGGCAATTATTGGGATTTCGTGAATAGCTTCTTCTACATCCTTTGAGACTTCAGCAATACGATCATCAAGCACAATTTTTTGCTTCTTTTGAGAGCTGGAGGGATTTGAGTAGGATCCTTCATCTTGGAACACATAGGGGTCGATATTTTGACGCCTAATTGATCTTCGAACCAAGGGTTGACCAATTGGACCTCGGGTAGCCAGAATTCATTCGAAATTTTGGGGTTCTTCCATAACAATTTCATTGACACGTTCTCGTGGAACGCATTCAGTGGATTTATTGTGGGCTCTGCTTCAACCAAGTCTTTGTTAGGGTTTTGAGAAATAAGGCCACTGTTTGGGTTTAGTGAAGGGTATTGCATTGGGGGGATGGATGTGGCTTCATTCATCCCAGAACTGGGAGGAATGTACTCGGAATCGCTTGATTTTAACAGTGACATTGCGGAGTTGCCATGGATTCTTGGCTAGAGAATTATCGGAAAGGGCAAAGAACACAGCTCTTTGATTTGGCAGTTTAACGAGTTCTTGTAGCTTTAGACTTCAATACTCAAATATAGGCTATTAGGTTGATAGGATTTTAAAGGGAAGTATATCACTTAGCCGTTTAGAATTAGGAGTTAGGAGACTTAAAGAATTTGAAGAGTTGTTTTAGGCAAATTTAAAAAAAAAAATCATAACGGGAAGAAAAATATTAAGGAGATTTTAACAATATGGCGTAAGAATTTATGAAAGAAATTAATAAAAGTTATAAAAATATTTAATAAGAAATTATGAAACCGATTGAAGAAATAATGATAGAGAAATTTTGAGATGCAAAAAAATGAGAGTAAACAAATTTCAATCAATAAGAGTCTTAAACCAATTAGGATATGGGAATACCACTTAGAACTCCACTTAAATAATGAAATTTAATATGAAGTTATATATCAAATTTTAAACGTATTTCAAAACAACTATGTATTCATCAATGTCACCACATTAGTCACTTCATTTTGTAAAACACAATGAATTAAAGATCTGTTCCAAAAAAGTCAATATATAATGAGTTCTATGATGTTCAAACATATATAGGATACTATGAGATCTATGAAGCTCAAAATACTTAAGATTTATCCAGTGGATAGCTTTCACACTTTGTTATAGACAATTGTTTTTCACATGATCCTTACTAATGAAAGTAACCAAGGTCAATGGTGGATTTTTATCCATGTGAATAACTTTTATCAAATAATTCAAAGGTATCTTTTTCCCTCAAAAGACTCCATTATCACCAACTGAGATTAAACTTTTTGTAGGGAACATCAAGAAGCAATATTTGCTTTACAGAAAAATTAATTCATATGTAGACAAAAAGAGTTTCTTTTGTGATAAAATTTATAAAACATTGAGGCCTAACAGTCGTGCAATACAAACTTAGAGAGAGATATGTCTTAAAAAATTTGAAAATAAATAAATAAAAGACAAATATACAACAAGCGGAATGTGGCTAACCATGTAGCCACATTGTGTGACACAATCATACAATGGACAAACTAGGAGGTTCCCGTAGGATGGAAAGACTCCTTTCAACCAATGTCTTGGCAAATATGTGAATTCTACAATCATCATAGGCAATGTATTCAAATGGAATGATATTTTCCTCAATCAATTCAAGAATAAAGATCAGTCTAATGTAATAAATGTAACACCCGCACTATTTGCATCATTCGCATTCATTCGATTTTTACGTCTCTTACATTGACATCGTCATTTCATGTGCAATTATCATTCAAATATGCTTGCATTTGAGTTTATTGTACACTTTTCAAGTGTATGGATATGTGTTAGAAGTTTCATAGTCATTCACATTTGATTTAGTGTGCATCCAAAGCTTCATTATATGTGGTTTGGATTGTGTTGTAGTTGTTTCTTAAACTTAATTTGAGGTTGGTTTCACCTTAGGATGACTTGGGAGGTGTTTTGGTATCACATTGAGGTGTTTAAAAAGCCTTTTGACCTGAATTAGCCCCTATGCAGCCGCATTGTGCGAGCTTGCCCAAGACCCTAACTTTCTAGATTCTATGCGGCCGCCTTAGGCGTCCGCATAGGAGGCATGCGGCCGCATAAGGAGCTCGCATAGGAGCTATGCGTCCGCATAGTGTCAAACTCTGTTATTTTGTTAGACGAATTTTTTTAAGTTGTTGACCATTTGATTTGACTTGATCTCAAGGGCTGAGATCAAACCACGTCCAAGGCTTGGAAAGTCAGGCCATTTGAGTCACCTTATGTTCTTTGGAGAGTCAAGACTCTCTTCATAACTCTACATTCATCCTTGGAAAAGTTGAGAGAGAGAGAGAGAGAGAGAAGAGTTTTGTGTTAGAAACGTTTACAACTTGATCAATTGGAGACCATTCTACAATCCAACTTCAGTTTTGTGAAGCTCTTGGATAGGGGCAGGCATCCCTTGGCTTGCATGTGGCTTTCCTTGGTTTAAATCTTCAAGTTGTAAGCTACTACCCCTTTTCTCCCTTAATTATGTATTGTTCTTCATCCTAGACTTGTTAATTGAGGAAACCATGTGAAAATCATCATTTTTTAGTATGATTGACCATGTTAACTTGTTAAATTCGTGGTTGACTTTTTGGATGTGTTTAGAGACTTGTCTTTACATGTTAGAAATGTAAAGTATGATTAGTAATTGTTAAGTTTACGGTATAATTGATTCGCGTAAACTCGAACTCATTAGAAACAAAAAATGACTCTAATGGAGTTCGTTAGGATTTCATAATTTATGAGACCACGTATGTGATTTCAGAATTCTTGGACGATTCGAGTGATTCGTTTGGAAATTTGGTTACACGGTTGTGTGTATTGATATTATGTTAATTGTCATAATTTTCATAAGTTGGTTATTTGTGGTGTGGGATTATTATAACTCATTTGAGACATTCGTATCATTGTTGAATGTTATTGTTGTGGTATTCTCCCTACTTTGGAGTATGACCATTTATTTTAAATGTCGAGTAAACATCTACTTGTGCATTTAGTTAAGTCCATGGCATTTGTGTTGGCGGTATATTGATGCTCGATTATTGCTGGAGCCGGGGCTACGTAATAGTCAAAGGCCAATACATCGGGCCTCGCCCTACCATTGGCCACGGTAGGGGTATAGCGCCATTTGTTGTACAGAATAAACGCAACCATGGTAAGCTATATCCGTGGTTGATTCTTGGGTTGTAGGGACCAAGATCACTCGTCGACGTGAATACAGAAGATGGTTCACACAGTGTTAAGTTATTTGGGATTCTTGTTTGAGCACGTCAACAATGGCTCTACATTTGGTATTATATTGGTTGGTTGGTTGGAAGTATTGGTTTGGTCGGAGGTGTACCTCGATGCCGTATCCTTTGTAACTTGTTTATCTATAGCTCTTATGTGCTTCCTGTATAAACGAATGTTGGTCACGGTTTCCAACTGGTATGGGACGGTTGGCGATCGTTGAGCCTCTCGTGTAGTATGGGGTTGTTTGGCTATATGCTATACTTGTTACTTTTGTCTTGTAAAGGAATTGTGTGTGTGATGACATGAATACTTGTTATAATTACTGTCTTGCATCTAGCATGCCATATTGTTGCATTAGTAGCTTATTGAGTTTCGATTCACCCCGTTTTGTGTTTATTTGTTTTCCTTAGATCAAGGGCCGGCGAGGAATCCTTAGTTTGCTCGGGTTCAGTTCCAGCTGATCGTCCTTCTTTTGGTAGTTGCACCTTGTGCCATGTATTTTCTTTTGGTGAGGCCGATGGTGTACATGTTATATCAACAATGTATTGTTGGGTAGTAGTCTCGCTTGTTACTTGTTATATTCTTTTGTTGTGCCGGCATGGTTGTCGTGCTATTGTATATATATTAACTTTCATATTCGCACACTCTGAAATAGTTTATGCATGTACCGAGCCTGTTAGCTCGTGGTAATTGTTGCTAGCTAACGTGTTGTTTCTCCGGGTTGTTGTTTCGCCGTTGAGGTTTGGTTTTGTTTTAAAGATCTTGTTGTTTTTAAAGAAAACTTGCACGTGCATTACAGGGTTTTCACATGACTTTGCATTCTTTTTAAAAGGAATTTTGGAATGCTAATTTTCGTGTTCTCGTCATCGCGTACCGAACGAGATTCCACATCGAATTTCGGGTCGGGTCGCGACAATAAAAGTTGAATTGAGAATAATCAATATAAAATTTTGATATATAATAGCAGTGATCATCATTCCATTTATCCAATGTGTCATAGTGTAATTCATGAACCTTTTTGGTCTATTTATCAAATATAATTTAAATCTATTCAAATCATTTTCATCACAAATCATGGTTTCTTCATTCATAAAATAATTTTCATCTACCTTTAAAATACAAGGCAACATATGAAAAATTTGGTTAGCAAAAATGTTGGAAAATATTCTCCACACAAAATTCCTCAAGTATTGATTTTTCTTAGGAATAACACTAACACAAAACAAAGCCTTTTTGAAATTATGATGGATATTAAACATGGTTTCAGAATCATGATTATTTAAACTGTGAAGCTCTAGGATTTTTAAGTTGCATAAATTTTTGGTACTTAAACTCACAGAAGGCAAAATGAATACTTCAGATTTAACCAAAAAATTCAAATGCTCATTACCTTTTCATAACCCATGATTTGATAGGCCATATTGTCATGTCTTTTAGTACCTTCTTTGAACTTTATTACCTTTGGTACGACCTTTTTAAAGACATATTCAGAACCTGCAGTGTTAATTTGAAGAGAAACAATAATGGCAGAATAATTGTTCCAAGCAGTTTTGGTAAAAACAGTGAAATCATACGAATGAGGTCTCCAATGTCCCCTCATTGGTGACCACATTTGAATTTCAGATTTTTTTTGCAATTGCCTTGCAGTTTTTAAAACAAAAATCATACCAGAAACTACCATAAACTTTAAATAACCAATTATTACTAGAGTTCAGAAGATTGAGCTATATTTTCCCTTCATATAAATTTAAATTTTTTTCAAAACAATTTTGTTCAAAATATTTAGCAACTAATTTCATGTTACAAAACTTATTAGAATTAACACATATAGATTCCTCCCATAATTCTTGATTAATTTTGAAATAGACAAGAGATATTTTGTGCATATAATCAATTAAATTAGAAAAACTAATATAATGAAGTAAGATTTGAGACTCGACTCTCCATTTATACGTAATTCTTGAAATTTTAGAATTCATGCTATTAGATTATTAATTTTATCTGGTCTTAATCCTGACTACCAAATGACTCCTAAGTATATAAAGAAAATTTAAAATTTAATATAATCCTCTCTAATTATAGTTTCCCATTGAATTGCAATCCAATAAAAATAAGTATAAATTTTCAACAAATTTGTGACGTGACAGGAACAGTGGATGTCGTAAAGATCTGGTTTTACGCTTTCATCAGGAGCAGAGAGGAGAGGAGAGAGAAAGTATACAAAGAGCAAACAAAGGGCACTTGAGGCTTTTTAGAGAGAGAAACAAAACCCTAAACACACAAACACGAACTCACGGAAACTCTCTCTCATCGTCGTCTGGGTCATCATCACCATCATTTCCAATTTGAACTTCAATTCATTCATTTCCTTTCAATTTTGTTGTCGACGACCTGAATCCATTGAATTTCACCGATAGAGAGACCTTCCATGAATTCAATTTCATCCTCCTCGACCTAGAAATAGAGAACGACAATGTCAGACAACGAGAAGAACGCCCTGGTGTCGCCGACGAGCTCACGTTCGGTGACGGAGACGGTGAACGGCTCGCACCGGTTCGTAATCCAGGGGTACTCTTTAGCCAAAGGCATGGGAATCGGGAAGCACATCGCCAGTGATAATTTTACGGTGGGAGGGTACCAGTGGGCAATATACTTCTATCCCGACGGCAAGAATCCCGAGGATAATTCCACTTATGTTTCGGTCTTCATAGCGCTGGCCAGCGAGGGCACAGATGTGAGGGCATTGTTCGAGCTGACTTTGGTTGATCAAAGTGGAAAGGGGAAACACAAAATCCATAGCCATTTCGATCGGTCTTTGGAGAGCGGTCCATATACATTGAAATATCGAGGCAGTATGTGGTAGGTTCTCATTTACTATATATATATATATATATATACATACATATATGTATGTATGTATGTATTTTCAGTATGTCGTAGATTTCAAATATTTCTATGAATCCACAGCTCTCTTCTCTTTGAGAAGAAGAAGAGTTGCCATATTTGGTGGTTGCGCCGTCTCGGTGTTATTCCTTGGTGGGTTCTACTGTTGGTTGGCAGTAGGTTTGATTTGAGTTACTAATCTATGGTAAATAGTTGTAGTTCTTAGAATAAGTCAAAGGGAAAATTCTTTTCCAAGAGTTTATCGGGAGATTTAAAAAATTGAAAATGCTTTCGGGGACATGAAGCCTTTTTTTGATTCTTGAAGGATAGTATTGGAACTATAGAGACCATTATGTTGAACACCCTGATGGAAAGATCTATACAGTTTAGGACTTCCTATTGATGATAATAACTCATGAAGTTTCCAAAAGAGATTTTTCATCTGTATCTTAAGTGCACAAACTTTTCATCGCCTTCTTTGTCCTTCGTTCTTTAGTGCAGACACTAACGTCTCCATCTTTTACTTTATTTCTTGGGTGAATGGAATTATACAACCTTTCTAGAATAGCTTCCAAAATCCTTTAGATACTCTTACAGTTGGAAACTAAATCTTAAGACTTAGCTAGATTAATATTTTAAGATGGAAATATCCTTATGTTGATGAATATATGTAATCAATGATCCATAATAGAAGGATGTCTAACATTGAATTTTTTTGATTGCCTCCCTCAGTATCAATGATCCATAATAGGTGCACAATGGAAAGATATGAAAATGCAAAGCCGAGTAAAAGAAGTGGATAAAGAAGCCAACCATTAATAATCTTCTTTTATCAAAAGAAAATCATTACCATTATAACTAATTAAATATGCAACACCAACGAAAAGTATCCTCAGAAATGAGGTTGGTGTTGCATATTTAATTAGTTATAAATGGTAATGATTTTCTTTTGATAAAAGAAGAATATTAATGGTTGGCTTCTTTATCCACTTCTTTTACTCAGCTTTGCATTTTCATATCTTTCCATTGTGCACCTATTATGGATCATTGATACTGAGGGAGGCAATCAAAAAAATTCAATGTTAGACATCCTTCTATCATCTTGCATGTCTAGGTCTCACTATGGTCTTGACTTCTAGATTCAACTAGAAAATATGCAATCAAATCTACACAAAAGAATTTATAGACAGGAACATTATCGAAATCTATGCAAATGTCCAAGGCAAAAGAGGTGAGATTGAGCTTACAAGCCTCACATCTCACTGTGAACAGTCAACATTACGGATGCCAAGCCACTTCACAATGTAGAAAAATGTGAGTGAACTTGCCAGCCTTGATGCACATAAAACAGATATATCATATGTGGGGCTTAGAGCTTTATTAGGCTTTCTTCTCTACAGTCACTAGTACTAAGCTTGCCAAGAGAAGGGACTAGACAAAGCCTGTACATAGATGGAACCTTTGCCTTCTGAAAATGGATAGAGTAAAAGGCAAGGGAACACAGGAATTAGATAAGAAGGCATACGATAACCAACACGAGTAAATACCAAACTCATTTAGGTTCCAATTTGTTTATCTTTACTGCATGAATGGACCAAGAGGGGAAAAAGCAATTGAAGCTCATTTGACCGTAGAGGAAGTGTGTGGTGTTAAAGCTCGATTTTGAGAAGGCATTCGATAGAGTGAGTAGACATTTTCTTAATTTATTGTAGCGTAAGCAGTTCGGGAGTAGATGGAGAATCTGTATCCTAAGGTGCTTTCACTCTCTGTCTTTTATCATTCAAATGGGAAGAGGCTCAGGAGGGGTTTAATGCTTTGATGGGATAAGGCCAAGGAGATTTCCTCTCCCCTTTCTTGTTTACTCTTGTGGAAGATATTCTTAGTCGTTTGTTGTCGAGAAGTGAGGAGGTTGGGCTGGTAGAGGGGTGTCCAATGGGGAGAGAGGGTTTTAGGGTGTCTCATTTGCAATTTGCGGATGATACGATTATCTTTTTGTTCAAAGGTACTAGAAATCTTAAGAACGTGCTTACTCATTTGCAGATCATTTCGTTTCTGGCCTTAAAATTGATCTTCTTACATGTGGCATATTGGGGATTATGATGGAGGCTCCAGAGGTTAATAGTTATGCACCCTCGATCCAGGCTTCACTCCGATACCAATTGAAGGACAATGGACAGAGACTCGTCCTATGTGCGAACACACAGAAGAAAAGAAGGGGGAAAGAATAAGAGGAGAAGAATGCTCACCCTTGCAAGGGATCGACCATGCTTGAAGGCGAGAACAGCAAAAGCCACAACTCGTATATCAATAATCCACTCTAATTAGACGATGGGGATGTCATGGCGTTGATATTTATAAGACAAAAGTAAATCCTTAACCTACGGGGACTGGGGATAGTCAATTGAAAAGAAAATCTTAATTCATCTAAATTAAAATAATTAAGGAGTAATAATATAATTAAAGTAGGAGACTCTAATACTAATCCTACTTGGACTAGGCTAACTTAATTACTAATAATCCCCAACTAAAACTACTACTAATTACAATTAACTTTTTTCTAAATAACAATACAATATAACCTATAATAGTTCAACTCTGAGTTCAATTCGTTCCTTTTATGCATCTTGCATCAATCTTCCCGACATTTAAGAAAACTCGTATTTGAGTTTTGAAGTGGTGAAGAATGAGAAGCGACAGAGATCTTCCATTGAAGCTTGAGTGTCCAATCTGTAAGCACAAACTTGGGAAATAGATGAGATAAGAGGAGGAAGCGCTTTTGGCTCGAAGACGTTGCTTTGAAACATAGCATCATTGTATTCATGAATAGCTTTGAAGTGTTCCTGAACTTGATTTCTAATACTTTCACAGCTGCTTCTTCATCTCTGTGATTGTCTTCAAGTTCTTCCCATTCCTTGTCTTCATCTTTGTATTGAAGTTCATCATCCTTGGCTCTTAAATTTTTTTCTTCAAATGCACTACTATCCGTGTGGAGTTGCTGTGCTTGTGCAACTTTTTGCTCTTCGACAAGAGTTTATAAATCAGCTTTTTGGCAGGCATGACTATTTGTCTTTGGATGCTGCGGGATAGAGGATCTTGTAATGCGTCTTCTCTGGCTAGCATCTTAGCATGATTATCTTCTATAGCCAATTGCACTTTAACATGTTTAGCTTTCATAGCCAAGAGTATTTCTAATATGCTTTTGTCTGCGATAGCCATGGCAGAAATCTGTGGTCTGTTTTCTTTCTTTCTTTTTTTTTAAGAAAATTTCTGAATCAGGATACAGTTTAGACCGATGGTTCAGATGGTCGTTTTGGTGTAAAAGAAGGGCCGGTTCACTAAGTAGGATTAGAAAGAAGACATAATTAAGGAATAGATGAAAGAGATAACTTTACCATTCGACAAAGTCGATCCAAGCTTGTCCCTGATACAGTTGAAGGAGGACTAGGAATGGAGACTTGTCCAACGAGCGCACACACGGAAGAAAAGGGGGAAAGAAAGAAGAAAGGAGGCGGTGGAAGTGGTCCCTATTCTTGATACTCTCTCTCTCTCTCTCTCTCTCTCTCACACACACACACACACGAGGTGAGGTTCTCGTTGTATCCTAATTCTCTGGTCTGCGTGTTAGAGGGCATGGCTCACTATTATTGCTGGTTTTCATTCTCATTTGATACAGCCGCGTGAGTCTTCTCCTCTCTATTTGTCTTCCTTTATTTGGAATGCTCCGGTCCCTTTTAAGATCAGAACTTTTGTTTGGTCTCTCGTTCTCAATAAGCTCAACACTATTGACATGTTTGGCAAAACAAGAATCCCCGGATTGGTGTGTGGTGTGTTAGTGTCACTTTGACTCTCACGATCATTTGTATCTTTATTGTGGAGGTGCCCGTTTTCTTTGGCACAATTTACTTGGTGTGGCTTGGGGAGTCTTGGACTAAGCATCTTTTTTTTTTTGCATGTGAAGTTTAGAGGCTTTGGGAAAGGTGTTGATAGATCTATCTTGTGGCAGCGTGGGTTCCTTGCGATTTTGTGGTGTATTTGGACGGAACAAAACACCAAAATTTTCAGGAATCAGGCTTTTCCTTTGTCTTCTTTATGGGTTTGGGTGGTTTTCTTCAGTTGGATGGATTCCCATTTCGGATATTCAGAGTGACCTGAGCGCTTTGCCTTTGTAATTTTGGTCTTCTTTTTTTCTTTTGTGATGAACTTCTCGTCCATTTTGTTGTATCTTCTTCTTCTTAATCTATAATAATTCTTCTTTTATCAAAAAAGAAAGAAGAAATAGGAGAAGAATGCTTACGCTTGCAAGGGATCAACCGCAAAAGCCTTAACTCAAATATAAATAATCGATTCTAATGAGACGACAGGGAATGCATCGATATTTATAAGACAAAAGTAAATCTTTAACCTACTAGGACTAGGGCTAGTTTTTTGAAATGAAAATTTCAATTCATTTATGAATAAAATACTAAAGGGTTAGAGACTCGGTGGTGACACAATCTCATTTGCTTTTTGCGGATGATACTCTTGTTTTTTGTGAGGCAGAGGTTTCCTAGTTGGGTTTTGTACTAGGTATTTATGCCCAGTGTGCTATTTTTTCAAGCAGCTTTGGGATTGAGGATAAACATTCCAAAGAACGAGATTTTTCTAGTTTGGTATGGAGAACATTGTTTTTTTGGCCTTTTATTTCGGGTGTAAAGTTGGCGCTTTTCCTATGTCTTATCTTGGTCTTCCTCTTGGGGCCTCTATTAAAAGTAAAGCTATTTGGAACCCGGTGAGTGAAAGCTTTGAATGTAAACAATTTTTGTCTAAGGGGGGGGGGTATGCAACTCTTGTAAAGATTGCTCGTTCTAGCTTGCCTACGTATTTTATGTCATCTTTCACCTCCCTTCTTTTGTGGCAAAGAGGTTAGAAAAATTAGAAAGGGACTTTCTGTGGGAAGGCCAATTGGAGTAGTGATCAAGTGGGAGTTCGTGCGCTGCAACTTGAGAGGAAGTGGGTTAGCGATCAAAAAGCTTAGGGATTTTAATACTACCTTAACGGGAAAATGGCTTAGGAGATTCATGGCTGAGAAAGAGGCTATGCGGAGGAAAGTGGTGGTGGGAAAGTATGGGGAAATTGATCATTCTTGGTTCCCTAATGAGAGGTTCACTCGACATATGGGGTTGGCATGTGGAAATGGATTAGGAAAGGGTGAGACTTGTCTAAGCGGTTCATGTCTTTTGAAATAGGTAATGGAGCCTTGGTTAGATTTTGGAAAGATAAGTAATGTGGGGATAAGGAGTTACGAAGAGTTTTTTCTTCTTTTGTTCAATATTGCAGTCAACGAGGAGTTTGTTAGTTCTGTCTTACAAACTGAAGACAAGTGCAGATGAAGTCGTTACTCGTTACATGGAATCCCTCCTTTGGAAGGCACCCTCAAGATTCAGAGTTAGACCCTTTTTGGCTATTTCTTGGGCTTTTGTGTATGCACTGGTGTACGGTGATAAGAGAAGATGATGTTTTGTGGGAAGGGGCAAAAAACTGGTTTCTCAGTTAAATCATATTATCAGAAGCTCATGATCAGTAATACCTCTTCCCTCTGGATGACTGTGGAAATCAAAGGTCCTGACTAGAGTGGCTTTTTTCATCTTGGAGGCTGCAAATGAAGCGATTCTAATTGGAGACAATCAGCGCGTGCCTAGAAAAAAATTTATGCTAACCGGTGTTATATGTGCAAGGGTGATGGGAAAAGTGTAAACTATCTTTTGATGCACTGTCGAGTAGCAATAGCAAGGAAGATGATCCGGTAGCAATAGCAAGGAAGATGATCCAGTAGCAATAGCAAGGAAGATGATAACGTAGCAATATCAAGGAAGATGATCTAGGTAAAGGAACGACAGAGTTTTTGAGAATAAAGAGGTGAGTGTTAATAGGTTAAAGGAGTTGATACTCCAGACCTTGTCCTTTTGGTGTGCAGAGTTGGCCTGATGGGAGTTGATCCTTTTGTAGAGTTTGTTGATAGTATTTCTATATTTTAAGTGGTGGCGTCGATTATACTCCGAATGTAAATTGGACGTTGATGCTTTTGTTTATTTATTCATCTTACTTATCTAAAAAAATAAATAATTAAAGCAAGAGAACTCAAATACTAATCCTACTTGGACTATGCTAACTTAATTACTAATAATCCTCAAACTACAATCTGCTTATCTTTAAATAACAATACAAAGTGACCTGATAATAGTTTAACTCAAATTCCATGTTCCCGCAATGAGACCACCGATGATATGGGCAAGAAGGTGACATCTGTTCCGATTTCCACTCACATTTCCATTCACAGAACGATTGTGGGGAGGGGCCTTTGTATAGTTCTACAGTTCGAAGATAGTTGGTCGGATGGGTATGATTCAGGTAAGGGTCAAAATGGGGTGGTGATTTTTTCTCTCCTGCCAATTCGGCCAAGACTAATTGCTTCTCGTTCTCACTGGAGTTTGTTCCCAATAGTGTTAAGGATGAAGTTAAATACCACGGACACATCTGATTTTGGTTGGCCTCATGAGGTTTTAGTTGAGGATTTAGAGGACGATAAGGAATAGGATAGAGACAATTGACACGAATTCCGAGTTGCTTTTGGAGGAGCTGTGAAAATATGGACAACCCAATATCCTCACATTTTCGGATCTCACAGAATCACGCTAGGAGGAAATTGATACGTTCAGGGTTGCGATGTGGAAGGGGTTGATGGTCTTGATTTGAATTTTGAAGGGTTCCTTTAGTAGAACATTATTTCAGGGGTTGTAATTGTTGGTGACATGTCTATAAGAAGAATGTAAATCAAGAGCTTATGAAGTTCCTAGAGTATCATCTATTGGCTTTTGAGAATAAGGTTTCTTTTTTCCTGAAATGTTTTACTCCTTTACCACGTTCCATAGTTTTAAAATTCACTCATCTATCTTGGTATAGCGTATGTGATAATTTTCTTTTCAGAGATGACCATGGACACTAGCTGGGTATTCCCCCTCGAATTTTGTACGATGATGATTGTTCAGGATCCTCATTATGCCATTTAGACTCTAAGTCAGCGGATTACTGTGATGGCTCTTGATCCTCTTGGGGGCGGTCCTAATGAGTTGGATCCCAAATTTGTGGTTGATTGGTTAGACGGGTACGAGGGAGCTGTTGAGTTTAGCCTTGTCGTTGAATTATGGGGAATGTGTGGGGAGTAGGAATTTTTGTCGGTATTCATCATCGAAGTTGTGTCTTGGAATATTTGCGGTCTAGGGGACTATATTAAGAGGATGAAGGTTACGGAGGTTTCCTTAAAAGCTTGCCGCCTTCCCTAATGCGGCTCTCATTCAAGAGTGTAAGCGAGTGATGTGGCTTTCATTCAAGAGTCTACACGAGAGGTGGTGGTTGTTACTCAGAAGCCTTTGGGGTACCCGCTTCGAGTAGTGGGATTTGTTGTGCCTGGAAGTGCTATTATCATTTGGAACACTAGCGTTGCTATGCGTAGGGAGGTGATCAGTGGGTACTTTGCCTTCTCTGTATGTCTTGAGGTGCTCGGGGTAGGTAATTGATGGTTAACAACGGTCCTATGGTGCTTCTCAATCTAGACCTAAGGCCAGGATTTGGGATGAGTTGAGTGATCTAGTAGGGCTTTGTGGTTTGAGGTGGTGCTTAGGGGGGCACTTAAATGTGATTTTTCGTTCTCGCATGGTGAGGGGGTTCTCGGGTGACTATGAGTACGATGGGTTTCGATGATTTTATTCGGGATAATGATTTGTGTAATATTGGCCTTTCCAATGGTCTTTATACATGGACTGTCCTGCTATTGTTTTGCGCATAGTTAGGTTTCTCTTTTCTACTGAATCAGAGGACTTCTTCCTTTCTTCGGTCTAGGAAGTTTTTAATTGTCTTGTGACTACCATTTCCATATCTCATCAGGGTCTAGATCGACATAGTGGGTCCGACTCCTTTTTGTTTTGAGAATATGTTATCTCATCCCAATTTCTAGGCTCAGGGTGGTGGAATGAGTATTAGGTTGTTGAGTGGACAGGGTTCGTTTTCATGAAGAATCGGTGATTTGTTAAGGATAGATTTAAGATTTGGAATAAGGAGTTTTTTTTTTTTTTTTTAGACATAAGGGTTAGGAAGGATGATATGTGAGGTGCTATAGTAGAGATTGAAAACTTGGAAGTGATTGCCCCTCTTTGTGAGGAGGTTAGTGCTAGGAGGAGTGCTATTAATAATGAGCTCTTGTTGAAGGAAAACATTAGTTGGAGGCCAAAATCTAGAAAGAAGTGGGCAAGGAGGTGATTGTAATTCTAAGATTTTTTCATAGGGTTTCAGGTGAGGTGGTTCCGAATCTTAATATTATTACCAGACCTTTTAGGGATTTATTCCTAGAAAAAATGATAGGGATACAAACTCTTTTCTCCAAATTTCTCATTCCAATCTAGGTGTCAAGCACGTGATTGGTTAAATGGTGGCATCACGTGCCAAGTCATGTGTATTTAACTAATCACGTGCCAAGTCATGTGTATTTAACTAATTACGTGCTTGCCACCATGGTTGGGATGAGAAAGTTGTACTAGAAGTTTGTATCCCAATCACTATTCTTTATTTCTTGAGGATTGTGCTTATAGACATATGATTGAGGGTTTGGATTGGTATTCAATTTCTAGAGAGATAGTGAGTGGTTAGAGAGATCCATTGCCGAGGAAGAGGTTCGGGGGGTAGTGGTAGTGGTTATGACTAGGGGTTATGACAGGTGATAAGGCTCATGGACCTGATATCTTTTCTAGGGGCTTCTTTTAGTCTTGTTGGATTATTGTTAGGAGTGATCTTATGGGGGTTGTTTGTCAGCTCCATGGAAATCATATCTTAGGGAAGACTATTAGTTCTGCTTCCATTACATTGGCGCCGAAGAAAGATCGGTCAGGATGAGTGATTTTAGGCCTATTAGTTTGGTAGGTAGTGTGTGCTATCTCATGACCAAGGTCCATTCGATGAGGTTGAGCAAGGTGTTGGGGGAAACTATTTCTGTGGCTGAGTGCTTTGTGGGTGGGTATCAGAGCGCTTTGGTCGCTAAGGAGGTAGTCGGGGATGTAGATCATAGGGGTAGGATAAGGGTATGGTGTTAGTTTAGAACAAGGTGTGTTAAGAAGTGCTACTGCATAGATTTGCCTATGGTAAGGGTGTAGAATTTCTATTAGACAGGTTGAGCTTAAGTCTTGGGCGATTGTTTGATACCCCTTATTGATTGCAGAGTATTTTACTGATTTGTATAAATGTTTGTTTCATTAGGAGTGGTTAGACATGCCTATGATTGAGGGGTTGGATTAGTGTCCTTCATTTAGAGGGAAGTAAGTCAGTTAAGAGGCCTTTCTCTCAGAGGAG
This sequence comes from Platycodon grandiflorus, assembly GCA_016624345.1. Taxonomy (NCBI): domain Eukaryota; kingdom Viridiplantae; phylum Streptophyta; class Magnoliopsida; order Asterales; family Campanulaceae; genus Platycodon; species Platycodon grandiflorus. The sequence goes on along the minus strand of CM028366.1, from coordinate 27,731,781 downwards.
GTTGGGCAGGTTGTGGTGGTGATGGCCGGAGATCAAGCCCTATGACCCGTAGGGTTCTCTATGACTTTTTAATAGTTGAGTTGGGACATTGTCAAGGAGGACCTCATAAAAATTTTCTGAGTGTGTTCCCATTTTCAGTAAGATTATTAATTCAGCATTTATCAATTTGATTCCTAATAAAGCATGAGTCTTGAGAGGGTGATTTATATATGCCAATTAGTTTGGTCACTAGTGCATACAAGATTATAACCAAGGTGGTGTTGAAAGGTTGGGATCGGTGTTAGGGGATTAACAATTTATGAGACGTAGAGAGCATTGATAGGGGTCATCAAAGTATTGATACTGCTTCGGTTGCGGAGGAGGTGATCGCAGATATGGAGAGAAGGGGTACAAAGGGATTAGTACAATTATGTATGCTCGAAGAAACACTTTCCAATTGGCCCATGTCTACGAAGAAGCCTCCATTCCAATTTCGAAGTGCACAACTAGTCATGGATATATGTTGATTCTGCAAAGAAGAAGAAAGAAAGGCTGGAGAGTATTCTTTGGATTACCTATAGATCGTCGAAAATAAGCTGAATTGAACTCTTTGGAAGCGAGTTCTTCTCAGCAGGTCGGAATCAATGCAACACGAAAAGATCAATATTTATTATAGAGGGTCTATCAATTAACTTGTATTTAGTTTGCAGTTATTTAGTGGTTAATTTCAGATTTTTGTGTTTTTAGGGCTTTTTATACTAGCTTATTGGTTAACGAGTAGGTTCTGGAATATTTTGAACCAGTTAAGGGGATATTTTAGGAAGTTGGAACTAGGTTTACTTAGGATTATAAGAGTGATGGGATTAGGGTTTTGCATTCAGTTTTTTAGTCTTTTGTTTTGAGATTTATCTCAAGGAGAATGGGCCTTCTCTTATTCCTTTGCTATTGTTACTTGTGATTTCGTGATTACTATCCTATTTTCGGTTTCTCAACATATGGTAGATTGCTTTGTTTTTTTTCGTTGCATCTGCTTCACTTTCTAGGACTTAACAAACAAATCAACAACATCAAATTCCACGAAGGTGTAACATTATTTTATTTTATTTATTTATTTAATAATTTATTTTTTCTGATAAAAGAAAAATGCATTAGAATAAGAAAAGAATGCACAAAACAACGAACAAGCCATCCGCTGAAACAAAAAGAGAAAAAAAATAAGAAAGAAAAATACGAAAAAGAGTGAGTCTAGTGCAAAACTGCTTTCCAATCTCTTAACTAAGGTGCATTGATCATGAAAAATAGCCATCATGGTCCTTTAATAAGTTACAGCAACATTTTGAGATCAAAATGCCTGCCGGTGTAGTAGACACATCCTGAGGGTGTTTGATAAGGGGACTTTTTGGCTTTTACTCCATTTTAATTTGGTTGTACTTTTTGTGACCATCCATAAGGGTCTACATGTAATGCCCTGCGGGTGCATCAACCAAGGATTCGGTGGAAGGTGGAAGAACTTATCCTTTTGACATACATACTCAAGCCCGTGAAAAATCTTGACGAACATTGATCTGCCCTTGTTTCCTTTATGGATTACTACCATGTTTCATAGTCAAGTTGATCCTTGATTAATGCCACTTCACTCAACCATTTTTCTGCTTTAATTTTGGGCTTCAGCCCAGGGTTGTACCCTCTAGGCATGTTGTGGAAACTGGTTTAGCATTTGGGTGGCGATGAAGTTTGTGGGTTACCAAGGCTATGTCCAACCTCGTAAACTATGATAAGTCCATGTGAAACAATGTGAAGTTATCTTTGTATTTCAGGATGATGACTTCAAGGAATGCTTCTACTAGAGAGAGGTCTTTGGGGAGAAAGAAGCATTTCGGTTACATGCCTTGTTCAGATAGGTTATTTTCTAGTTCATGAATTCTGGCTTTTTGCTCATAACCTGGGATCTTCTTCAGGCTTCTTACTTGTAAATTTCGGTTACATGCCTTGTTCAGATAGGTTATTTTCTAGTATTTGGGAATACCCTTTGTATAGGTCGAAGATCCAAGATACGGTCACTACTTCACGTAATATAAAACATTTTTTTTTAAAATTTCCCTCACTGTGCTTGGTTGCAATTTTTCTCTTCATTTTTTCTCCTGAAATTGTTATTTTGCTTCTCTATACATTAGTCATTTAATCATGTACATGTACTTTCTATTTTATTTTTGTGAGTTCAAATTATTCGAGCAATTTGCTTGTTTTTACCACCATACCCACTTCCCTAGAGGCTTAATTCTTTTTCTTCTATCTGTGTTGCTGATGTTCAGGGGATACAAGCGTTTTTACAGGCGAGCATTGCTTGAAACGTCAGATTATCTCAAGGACGATTGCTTAAAGATAAATTGCACTGTTGGAGTTGTAGTGTCTGCAATAGACTGTTCTAGATTACATTCAATACTTGTCCCAGACTCTGATATTGGAGCGCATTTTGGCATGTTACTTGAAAATATGGAGGGTTCGGATGTTCTCTTTAACGTGGGTGGCGAAAAATATCATGCTCATAAGTTGGTATTGGCTGCTCGATCTCCTGTATTTCGATCCGAGTTTTTTGATGGGCTTGAGGGAGATAAACAGGAGATTGATGTTCCTGATATGGAACCAAAGGTTTTTGAGGTAAGTACATTTTATACCCATTTTCCTTTTGGATCTGAACATTTTTGATGGTAATACTATAGGTGTAGAGTAAAATTTAAGTCCACTTTTTTTGCTAGTTTATAGCTGAACTCTAAACTTAGTCAGCATGAAACAGGCTATGCTGCACTTTGTATACAGAGATGCTCTTCTAGAAGATGAATTGGTGGCTTCTAGTTCTTGTGCACCCTCTGTATCTGATACATTACTGGCAAAGTTGCTCGCAGCCGCTGATAAGTATGATCTGGGCAGACTCAGACGGATCTGTGAATCTCATCTCTGCAAGGATATATCCGTGAATTCTGTTTGTAGAGCTCTGGCTTTGGCAGATCGTTATCGTGCCACAGAATTAAAATCTGTTTGCCTGAGATTCGCTGCTGAAAACCTAGCAGGTATTTTTTACCTCCTCAAAGTTTTGACTTATTCCAACAAAACCTGCAATTCTTTTCCAAATCTTGGTTATTTCTTAAATTTAAAATTGAAAAGTTAAAAAATTTACCCTGGCAAGCTTCTAGCTTGTGGTTGACTTTTGGAGGGCTGGAGTGCTTCACTTCATGTTTTTGCCTTCTCAAACACCAATTAAATAATTTGTTGAACAGTATTGTGCAGAGCCTTTTCTCTTTTAAATTTTGTTTTGTGTTTTACTTGAGCTTGTATGATAAATCCTACTCTTTGCACCAATGAGCTAAATTTGTTATAGATCTAGATATTAATGTGCATATTTTTGGGCATGTTGTTTGATGCTGCAGAATATTTTAATGTGTTATTTACATCTTATTTATTTGTTTGATAAAATAAGTTCTATTGATAAAAGAGAAAGAGGAACACACAATTTCACCATTCAAAGAGAGCCTGTATGGAACAAACTGATACGATGAAATTCTCGAACCTTACTGATTAATCCATCTTTGGCACTAGGGAAATAAGAATTAATTAGCACTTCCTTGCTAGAGTAGCATGAAAATCCAAATAATTCAAGTTAATGGAATCACAACAATCCTGAAGAAAGCTTTTGAAACACTGTCAGGTCGCCGGGGCCTTTCGAACGTCTCACCGACCATCTCAAGCACAACATACCTAGATCTTCAAGCTTTGAGTTTGTTCGAATTCCAAATTTCATTCGTTGCGTTTTATTGTGAAGTTGACTTGGGATTCAAGTTTTCTTACTTTTATAACCATTTTCTATTTTGGCTTTCTTTGTCTCATGGCCATAAGCTAAAGATAGTCTAACGTACGAAAAAAGTACAAATACTGGTCCTACGAGTGCACACTGAAGGAAGTGGGAAAATAAGAAAACTAGAGGAAAAGGTATACTTATCCTTGCAATGGATCTGCTACTCTGAAGGCCACAATGTGAAAAAGGCGCAAAACTTAATACTCCTGTCCGAAAATAAGTGTCCCCTATTGACATTATAGGCTGTTATAAGAGAGGATCTGACTTTATTTATATTGCCTTTAGTACCCTCAAGTTATCTCAAGTGATATCAAACTAATGGGACCTATTTCTTATCCTATCTCACTACAAAAATGGGGTACTGTTGATGATTGGTTTTTAAAAACTATCTGAAAAAGGAAACATGAATTAATTTTTGAGGCATGCCAAAATGGAATAGGGGAGACTTATTTTTGAATGAAGAGAGTATAATTTAACATGTAGGGAATGTATAGAGGAATGCAATACGTGCTGTAGAAGTATAGATATTACCTTTTTTTGTAGAATTAGTAGAAGTGTGGTGAAGTTTGGTTTGAGAATGATGAAAACTGGGAAGACTTCAGGACCACATGGAGTTTGATTTTGATTGAGGTATGGAAGTGTTTAGGAGACATACGAATGTCTTGGCAGTAGGGTTACTTAATAAAATCATGATGTCAAAGAGAATGCCCGATTAGTGGATAGTATTTTTTTGATAGGTAATAAGAATATTATAAACACACGTCCTCTATATACTGAGGGAGTATACTCCTACATAAAGATCTAAAATAACAAAGGGACTATCCACAGACTCTACAAAAGAAGTACCAAAAGTCTCAGCTACATCATGACACCCGAATGTCAAAGTCCTCAAAATGGACTCCTTCAACCTGCCCATACACGTCACCTCATTGTCAAAGGCTCTTCAATTACGTTCCTTTCAAATGGTCCAACATACTACCAGAGGGGTAGCATCCCACAAGCAATTTCTTTTTCTCCTTTTCTATAACAACCAGCTACGAAATGGATCTTTATCAAATCTCGGCATGACCCACGAAAGATGAAAAAGATTGAGCACAAAATACCATAATTCCTGTTAGTTGAGAAAGGATTATACGACAAACAATAGGATTGTGATCAATGCGTCGCATTCATGTATATATATACGTTTGTACAAGTTACAACTAGACCCCTATATATATAACAATATACTACTAAACCCTCACGACTACACTCATACTTCTTAACACTCCCCCTCAAGTTGGAGCATAAATGTCATGCCTAGCTTGCTACAAATATAACCAATTCTATTCCCATTTAATGACTTAGTGAATACATTTGCAAGTTGATCCCCGGTCGTGATGTAGCCCATGACAATCAACTTCACTTGATGTTTCTCTCGAACAAAATGACGATCAATCTCTATATGTTTTGTTCGCTCATGGAACACTGGATTCGAGGCAATATGAATAGCTGCCTGATTATCACACCACAACTGCATAGGTAATGGGTTGCCAATGCCAATCTCACTCAACAGCTAACGAATCCACACAAGCTCACATGTAGCATTAGCCATGTATTCAGACTCAAACTCAACACTCGATATCAACACGACTAGTTGTTTCTTACTCTTCCAAGAGACCAAGTTGCCCCCAACAAATATACAAGTATCCGGTAATAGACCTCCTGTCTAAAGGTTCCCAATCAGCATCGGCAAACCCCTCAACTCTCATGTGTCCATAATCACGGTATAGCACACCTTGTCCCGAAGCTCTTTGAAGATACTGTAGAATCCAGTACTCTGTGGTAAGGACAAACTCATTACACTCAAAACAGTATCTGGCCGGGTTACAGCAAGACAATTCAACTTCCCAACAAGCCGACGATACTGTCCGGCTCTACCAATTCCTCACCACCCTCAGTTGTTAGCTTTAGATTCAGATCCATAGGAGTCTCAAAAGGGTCCCCCCTAAACATTCCTCCTGCCAGCATATACTTTTTCTGAGATAAGAAGATGCATTGCTTGCAACGATTCAAACTACTTAAGTCCTTAGTTTGAAATCTCTTTTGAATAAACTCCTTTAGTGTGCGAATACCTGCGCTATCACCACCAGTAATAACAATATCATCTACATACTCAACTAACAAAATAATACCTGCACTACTTTGTCCATAAAATACAGAGTGATCATTATGACACCTCGTAAGGCCAAACTCTACCACCACATTATTGAAACTGTCAAACCACGCACGTGGAGACTGTTTGAATTCATACAACGATCGTTTTAACTTGTAAACCATTCCAGAAGACTCCCCTGAGCAACAAACCCTAGAGGTTACTCCATATAAACCTCTTCCTCTAAATCACCATGTAGAAATGCATTCTTCACATGAAGATGGTAAAGAGGCTGGTTATAAGACGAAGCAAGCGATATTAGTAAACGAACAGAGGCCAATTTAGCAGCCGGGAGTAATCCACACCATATGTTTGAGCATAGCCTTTTGCAACAAGGCGAGCCAAAGTACCATCCGGATTTACCTTTATGGTGTATACCCATTTACATTCAATTGCACGTTTACGTGACGGTAAAGGGAGTAAATCCCAAGTTTAATTGTGGATAAGAGCATCCATCTCCTCCTCCATGGCTCCCTTCCAGCCAAGGTGATCTACTCCTTTGGACAAAATAGAATAAGACGCAAGGAGAGTTACAAATGCACAATACTCGAAAGCTAAGCCAAGAAATGGAGTGTGAAGTACAATTGCGTTTACCTTTACGAAGAGCAATAGGAAGATCAAGATCTGAAGAAGGCTCAACTGTGGCAGAATTAGGCGATAACTGACTTGCAGCAGGTAGAATCAGGAGGCAAATCCAGCAGGGTAGAATTAGGAGGCAAATCCCTTTGAGGGCACGGTCGATGAATGTATACATGCTCGATGGGAGACCGAGCTATTTGCTACTCGATAAATAAGAAGTCATCAACAAAGACAGAGACTGACTGAACCGAAGATGCGACAGACATGAGATAGAACGGTATAAACTCATGAAATATAAACTGAAGATGCGAATTACGTGGGATAGAACGATATAAACTCTTGAAATGTAACATCTACAGAGACCAAATAACAATTCAAGTCGGGTGAGAAACAACGATATCCTTTCTAAGTACGAGAATAACCCACAAAAATGCATTTGAGTGCTTTGGGATCTAACTTGGTAAGATGAGGACGATGATCACGAACAAAATAAACACACCCAAATATCTTAGGAGAGACTGAATAGAGGGACTGAGATAGGAACAAGACACGATATAGAATCTCTCCCTGAAGAACAGAGGAAGGCATTCGATTAATGAGATGACAAGCCGTTAAAACACAATAACCCAAAAATCTTTAGGAACATGCATTTGGAACGAGAGAGCTCGGGCAACTTCAACTGGAAAATAGTAAGCTTCTCGTTTGTATGGAAAAACTTAGACAAGAACAACCTCGACATGGTCTTCCTATTACAGATGTTACTCTTATCTAGACGATAATACCAGCTGTTAGAGACTTGGGAACTCCTTTAAACACAACCTGTTATTTGTGGTATAGGGCTCTCTTGGATTTCCGTCCTGCCCCCCAATATTGGCGAAAGGTAGGAGAAACATAATTCTCCGAGTAAGGCGCCTATCGGATGATAAGGGGGTAGGGAGGACCAGAATCATCCTTTTCTAGGGATGGTCGATAGCCACTTGAGACTCTCCAACAGCTGCTGTACTTGATCCAAAGTTACCATCTCGGGTGGAGTCAGCGTCGTTTGAGCCTGGGTTTGGTGCGAGGGATGCCTGAACCTGAGTCTGAACCTGAATTTGAACCTGAACAATAGGAATGGTAGCCTGGGGTACAATTCCTCCTGGCGCAAGTGTACGCACTGAGATGTCCACTAGCAGGTTGGGCTACGAGAGTAGGTTCAGGTAACACCTGGGTGGTAGCGGTGGTTGTTAGTGGAGGGATGTGAGTGGTGGTATTGTTAGTTACCATGGGAGGGGTGGGAGTGTTGTTGTTGACCATGGTTCCCGAACCCGAAGCTCCGGGAGTGGCATGTCTAGTTGCCAATTAAGAAATCATGGTGGAATAATTCTGAAGGAGTTGAGTGAGGTATGCCTAAGATATGATCACGGGGTCATTCGGTGGAGCTTGAGCTGCGGTGACATCATCTCATTATGAGAACTGACCTCATCAACATTGTAATACTAACTCACCGTCCTATTCTTGTTCTTCGGAGGCGAACGTGAATACCAAACCAACAGAGTCGCCAAATGTAAAATGTGTGGTGGTATAGTGCTTGGCGTGATACGTCTATATCAAAAAACCTCAAAAGAGTAAAGGTCGGGGTGGAGATTAGGTAAAGAGAAAGAGGACAAAGGCTGAGTACTCACTAGTTCCAGATTATCAAATAACGATTCATTGTAAAATGAAGAGCCTCTATTTATAGTGAGTATGGGATGACACAGGGAATATTTTAAGATTCCTTGCTAGGTGTCATCATCCTATTGACCATACAATGATCATAAGACATGTGTCCCGTAAGCGGGGACCACAATCAGCTCTCTTCGTTAATCAGGTCACACGCATCGCACGTGCATGGTAACAAACGTGTACTACGGATGAGATTTTCTCTTGATCTCAGCCACCAAACCATTAATCCTTGAGGTTCCCAAGAATCAGCCCGACCTTTTGGGGGTTCAGGGACCCTAGCCGGCCGTTACACTTAGATTAGATCCCCTGGTAGTGCCTTAAGCCGGGTCATCCCCGAAGGATGTAAGTGCTAGTGGTAAATTGTTGCTCTTTACCTGTGGCATAAAGTTAATTCCTTGGAACCTAACGTTCGAGGATCAGGACTTCAATCTCATAGGGTCAGGCAAGAAGTTCTCCTGACAGAGCGTTTGGGCCCTTGGCCAGCCTGCTAACGGAGACTATTAACAAAGTCGGGGTACGGCCGTAGAGACTATTAACAAAGCCTTAGGCTAAAGCACTCAATCTTGGCCTCCCTTTAGGCTATCTCCCGGAGCCTAGTACATTCCCGAACGCTAGGTCTTAGTTCAAAGAAGATTGGGTGAATACGTGATAATCACGTGAAGTGACGTGGCATATAGCCCTTACTGTACAGTAGTAGTGGAGGAAGAAGATGATGCCTGCAATTGTGTATACCGGACAATCTCATCCTCAGACATCATTACCATCTTACCCTCACTCGGCTGGGGTGGTGTAGTTTGCTCATGATTGGAGGCGGTATGAGCGAATTGATCGGTACATTGTTTCCCATGTAGCTTCCAACAATTACGAATCACATGACCCGTATTCTTACAGTGATAACAAGTACGGGCCTCCATACTCTCCCTACCTCCACCTCGACCACCATGACCACAGTACAGTAAGACCTCCTCTACTAGGTCCTCTACCACCTCGACCACCACTATCGGTTCCTCGTTTTCCCAGAACTACAAGCGCAAAGGTCTCACGTGAATGACCAACACCGAGTGAGACTACTACTCGTTCCAGACTCTAAGGAGGCACGAAGAACCCGAGAGAGAAGACATCCTTAAGAGAGCCAACATTTGGCAAAATCTGCGAACGAGGGGTGCTGAACTCAGACTGCAAACCAGCAAGAAACCCAAGAATGATCAATTGCTCCTGTCGTGTCTACATAGTACTAACATCCGTATTCAGTTGTAGTAGAGAACTCCACTTTGCGGTCAATTTCTTGTAATCAGTAAAGTATTGGGTCACTGCGCGATCTCGTTGTTCTTGGCAAAACATTGCACAAGGTAAGTCATAAATCCGGTTCAAATTATCCTTGTCTCCGTACACTACAGCCAAGTACTCCCACATATCACGAGCATTTGTAGTGTAGGCGACTAACTCAGCAATCTCATCATCCATAGAGTTCATGAGCTTCCAATACAAATCGGCATCGTCTCGCATTCATGTTGCATCTTTCTCCTTAACAGTAGTGAGATGATCTTCTTTCTTTTGTCCTATCAAACTAATTTCAACAATGTGTTGCCACATTATGTAGTTCTTTCCCATTAGTCGCTTATCTGTAATCCTCGAACTAGCAGATATAACCTCTGAAACAATAACCTTAGCATCGGAAGGCTCGGAAGTAGACATTGTAACACAAATAGGTATCGCAACCAACAAACAATATACCCAAACGAGAATACTCGGACACAGTACACTTGGGGGCGAAACAAAACACGTATACACCAAAAAACTCACCAAACTGAGAAACGAACAGCACACCCAGGACGGGAAAGGGCCGGCGAACAGATTGTGGAGTTCCGGCAAGAAAATTCCGGAGGACGCGCCGGCGCGTGGGGCGCTTGAAGGACTGTTCTGCACTTGCCAGCAGCGGGAATCTCACAGACTTGATCGCCTAATGGTATAGTTTGTTGCTCCAACTCACCCAAAACTTGATTTTCGAGACCCACTTCTAATGATTCACTATACCGACCTTCACCACTCTAGGGTTGATTCGCACGATCACGACGACCTAAAATCTCAATAACAACTTGGCTTTGATACCATGTTAGTTGAGAAAGGATTATACGATAAACAATAGGATTGTGATGAAGAAGTCGTAACCTACAATGCGGCGTATTCATGTATATATATACGTTTGTACAAGTTACAACTAGACCCCTATATATATAACAATATACTACTAAACCCTCACGACTACACTCATACTTCTAACAATTCCCATGCCACTGGACAATGGATGAACAAATGATTTACACTCTCCCCATCACCTCTACACATGCAACACCGGTTAATATAAATTTTCCCTCAAATACGCAGTTGTTGTCGCTGCCTTCCACACAAAGAAAGCCACTCTAATAGGAGCGACTAATATGCACACTGTCTTCCACGGAAACAAAGTCCTTTCATCTTGCGTCAAAGTGAGAAATAAGGATTTAACAGAGAAGGATAGACTTTTGGAACCCCCCACAACACTTTATCAACATTGAGGCCAACTTTTTGAGAATAAGGCTTTTTGAAACAATTGCGAAACATGATCGAATTCCCAGTCTTATAGATTCCTTCGAAAAGTAGGGCTCCAAGAAACCCTAACCTCCAAATGCAAGATAGAACTAACCAGACACTCCATATCCATAGATAGATTAAAGAGAGAATGAAACGACCTCCATAACTCCTCGTTGTCACCCCACTTATCCCTCCAAAACTTGATCGAATTCCAACTTCGAAAGATATGTGCCTCTCAAAGTAAGGCCAACCCCTACGAATGCCTTTCCATACTCCTATCCCATAAGAAGAGCCGACTTCGTTGGGAAACCACACATGATTTCCTGCCCCATACTTTGCTCATAACCAGATTCCTTCAAGAAGTGTTCTTGTCCTCCAAATATCTCCACAACCATTTTCCCAATAAAGCAATGTTGAAAATTTTGAGGTTTTTTACTCCAAAATCTCCATATTTCAAATTAGTTCACACTATCCCACTTGACCAAGTGGTATTTGCGATCTTCGATCTGACCCTCCCAAATAAAGTCTCTCTCCATCTTTTCAAGTCTATTCAGAACGAAAGCAGGGAGCACAAACAAAGACATGTAATAGGTGGGAAGGCTGGAGAGGGTATTTTATAGTACCAATGTACCATGTAATAGTGGATAGTATTATAGTACCAATGTACAAACATAAATGTGGCTTTTAAAGTTGTACAAATTACAAAGGTATTATATTAATGAAACTTTAGGAGAGAGTATTTGATAATAGACTAACATGGGAAGCGAAAATTTTGAAGAATCAGTTTGGTGCAGGTCAACAAAGGAAGCTGTTTACTTGTTAAAAAGATTGATGGAAAGATATAGAGAGGGAAAGAAGGATTTACTCATGGTTTTTGTTGAGTTAGACAAGGCATAGGATAGAGTTCCTAGAGATTTAATTTTGTGGGTATTAGAGAAGAAAGGGGTTAAGGTGAGATATATTGATGTGATTGAGGATTGTATGATGGTGGTGGGATGTTTGTTAGAACTAGAGGAGAGAAATTTGAGTTCTCATTAATGTAGGATTACACGAAAGATCGGCCTTAAGTCCTTTCTTTTTTACCTTGGTTATGGATGGATTAACCAAACATACACTTTATGATATACCATGGTGGTGGGATGTTTGTTACAACTAGAGGAGAGACATTTGAGTTCTCATTAATGTAGATTACACCAAAGATAGGCCTCAAGTCCTTTCTTTTCTTCCTTGGTTATGGATGGATTAACCAAACAAACACATTATGATATACCATGGTGTTTGCTGATGACATTGTATTGATCGAGGCAAAGAATCGGTCAGCGATAAGTTAGGAAAGTAGAGAGAAGCTTTATGAGTCAGATGCTTTAAAATAAGTGGAGTAAGATGGAATACATGGAATGCAACTCTGTAGTTTTTTTTTTTTTTTTTCTAAAGGAAGCAGGGACGGCACCCTACAAAATTTTATTAATCAAACAAGATATAATCAAACAAAATAATAATAGGAGGGGGACAACCAGCCTTGCCCCACAGGCGGGGAATGCAACTTTGTAGTCCATGTATGTCTCAATAATAAATTTAGATTGCCCTAGTTGAAAGAGGGAGACCCAAATTTCCATCGGAATCATGGAATTACTTAGCTTAGGAATCATATGAACGGACTCGCAAATGAGAAGTAGTGAAATATAGAGAAGTTTTTGACAGTCTATATAAGAATAGTTGATAGTTGGGTAGCAGATTATTTGAAATTTCTAAGATTTGCTTGGAGTGTCGATTTACAACATCAAAGAGTCCGACGTGAATCCCTCACCCATGTCTTCGTCGTGTCATGTGGGGCCATAGTTATCAAAGGCGGGTCGCCTAGGACGCATGAGGGGAGGCAAGGCATGAGGCGAGGGGTGGGCGCCTCAATGGAAGGCCAAGCAAGGTGAGGATGGACAGGCGCGACCAAGGTGTTAGCCTAGACCAGAGGCATGAGGCACTCGAAGGCTTTTTTTTAATCAAAACGACCTGTGTTTTTGAACAAAACTACTTAGTTTTCAAAACCCTAGAACTCGACTCTTTCACTCACTCGACAAACCTAGCGACAAAGGAAAGAAAAGCTTTATCAAAACGACCCCTTTTTTAACAAAAACGACTTAGTTTTCAAAACCCTAAAACTCGACTCTTTCACTCACTCGACAAACATGTCGACAAAGGAAAGAAAGCAGCGACTTGCCCTAGCAATGGCGACGGCGACGACGACGAGCCCTAGACGACGCAACGCGACCTGGTATTCTCTCCCCAGTCTCGCCTTGTTCTTCATCTTTATTTTTTCTTTTTCTTTTTTATATTTCTCTGTTTTTTTTTTGGACTTCTATTTTTAAATTTCAATTTTTTTAATTCTACATTTTTTCCTTCTTTTTTTCCTCTGTTTTTTTTTTTTTAGTACAAGCACAGAGTATATATATTAGATAACAATACACTACTCCTACTTTACTCTGTTTTTTTCTTCTTTTTTACTTTTTGCCTTTTTCCTTTCTATTACTCTATAGATTTGGATGTTGAATTTGTATTATTTACTTGTTGATATTATAAACTTAATTTCATATATTATTCTCATTCATACTCGCTTTGAAATTTGTTACAATAAAATAAATAAATATATATACTATTTTTCCTAATTTGTCGCCTTGCTCACCTTTCGGTCGCCTGGCTCTCCCCTCGCCTCTCACCCTAAAAAAGTACCTCTCGCCCGCCTCTCGCCTCTCGCCTTTAATAACCATGTGTGGGGCACGGGTATGTTGAGTAACATGAAGAGTCATATACACTGTACACAGGATAAGAAATTTAGGTATTGTATAAGAGTTTGAAGCTTTAAAAGTCACTATGTTGTCTCACAATGTAGGGCTTATGCAGTTGGTTTGCATCTCAGGTTGACAGCTCATGTTATGGGGAACTCTTACGAAGTTTACGATGCAAGAAATCAAAGTGTGTCCAAGCTATCATTTTGATTAGAGTGACGTGGAGATGAATAAGTGTTAAAGCCAGGTTGCTAGGAAGTTAAGTCTTTGTTGGACCTGTTGCAATCTAGTGTTTAGAAAGATAAATAAAATATCTTGGTGGATGTTTTCCAACATTATAGAGGTGGTGGTTGTAAAGAATCTGAAGTATAGGGTGCACTTAGTGTTCTAGCATATGACAAGAAGATATATTTTTTTTATGGTGGCACTGAACATTATGCTCCAAGCAGGGGGTTGAGAATGGGGGAGGGCGAGGGTGTTGTAAGAGGAGTCTGAGATAGTTTCAATATGAGGTGACCTGATCTTGGTCGTCGAAGCTTGAGCTAGCTCGGTTTGTTTGCAGTCTTGATTATGTTACATCTGTTGCTCTTCTATTACATTCCACATCTACAAAAGATGTGATTTTGGACTGATTACTAATGGGATATATGGTATATTATAATTATGATTATTTTCTTTTTAATTTTGTTTGTGCATAGCTTGACTTGTGTTGGGTTGTTCTGATTTTTAGGATTTGTTGAGGACTTGCTACATGTCCATTTCTGTGGCCTTACAAGTATTATACTGTCAATACTTGTTATTTGGAGGTTCCCTCTTTATTGTGTTAATTTATTAGTCATTTTTGTGTTAGGGTCTTCAGTTATTCTCATTTAGTATCTGAAGCTTGAATGACTCAATTATTTGAGTATTTGGTGAGCTTGTGTTCTCTGGGGCTTGGCTGTTGCAGGCTGGGCATTCTTCATCCCATTCATGTCCAGGCCTTTTTTGGAATGGATTTCTGTAACTGCTTCTAAGTTGCTGTTTCTTAATTTCTTATTAATTTTTTTTTTCAATTTCCTTCTGGGGCTGGTCGGGATTGGGGGATATACCTTTTTGCACATGCTGATCTCAAATCTTAAATTGGAAGAAAGAACTGGCGGCACGAGGGATTTGTAATGTCAGGTGGTGAAAATTTCTCCACATGGTTAGTGGAAGGCTGACACTTATACTATGCCAATAAAGTGTCCATAGTGTCCAGAAATGTAATTCTCTATGCTACGGGGGTTTGGTTGGAAAACTTATGAGTTACTGCTTTGACATTACTATTATTATATATTTTTTTGGAACCTAAGAAAAAATTACATTTTTTTTTTAAATCCTTAGATTCTGCTTTTGGTAATTACCTGATTAATTAAATGTGAGTTTTCTCACTCATTCCATTGACTTTTCACTGCAGCTGTTATGCGATCAGATGGGTTCGAGTACCTTAAAGAAAACCGCCCAGCATTGCAGTCAGAGCTGCTAAAGACGGTGGCTGGTTGCGAGGAAGACTGTAGTAGTGGTGGAAAGTCTCGAAGTGTTTGGGCTCAACTGTCAGATGGTGGAGACACAAATGGCAGGAGGGTAAGGCAGAGAACCTGATGCACGCATGCTGATTGTTGGAGTCTGATGATGGTTGCCCTTGTATAATGGAGGTGATTTTGTCGGAAGAACTACTTGGCTGGTGTGGCGGAAAATGAAAAAAAAAAATGCAATGGAAAGGAACATAACACAGTTAATTTTTGTTTTTGTTTTTGTTTTTGTTTCTTTGCTCAATTATCACTCTAATAACAGTGGACTGAATATCCTTTTAACTGTAGATTTCTGTTGTAATCCAATCTTAATGCTATATTTGGTGATTTCTTGGCGATCAAAGTAATTTGTTTCACATTATTTTCTGGATTCAATCCAGAAGATATGAACTGGGCTAATCCATATGTGTGGATGCGCTGCCTAATAGTATAGCAAATCTCCCAAAGGGGAGAGATTAAAACTACGAAGGATCTGATTCGTCACAAAAGTGAGATTGAGATTCAATTACAGCGATGAGATGTTCAATCCTTGCATATTTGTATGATGTGGTAAAAACATAGGAAGATAGAAGGAGGGGGGCGTGTTGTACAACAATGGCCTAGTTGAAAAGACTATGATCACCAAACAACACGGGTGATTTTTTTTCCCAGTTTTCCCCCTAGACAGGACAGCAATTTGTAATCTGACTTTAAGTTGCATGTGGTCTTCCACGTGTGGGGTGATTTGGTCTTTTACCTTCTTTTTTTTTTTTTTTGCTATGTGATTTATCGTAAGGGAAGTCAAAGGCTATTAGTAGAAGATTGTCTTTCTTGCCTTCTTCCTTGTTTGTCTTAGCACTGAAAGAAAATTAAAAAGCAAAGCTGCAGCCATGGCCGACGTCATTTGCTACTGTAGTGAAAATAGTGTGTTGATTACCTCATGGACTGGATCAAATCATGGGCGAAGGTTCCTTGGCTGCCCAAATTATACTCATGTAAGTGTTGATTCAAATTTGCAATTTTTGATGTGTTTACCAAAACAGTGATTCTATTTAGGGATTTTTTTTCCCTCTCGTTTGATTACCCAACTTCCCTTTTTCCCTTATTTTGATGAGTAACTTACATGATGGAGGATGTCGTTACTTTGCTTGGCATGATCCCCCAATGTGCCCTAGATCACTAGTGATTCAGGTCTACTACAATTTATCAATCACGACCAAAAAGAGATAATGCAACTGAAAATCAGGCGTGCTAGATAGCGGAAATTTTTAATTACTTAATTGTTTGGGTGTTTTGTGCTTATTATGGTGCTGTTCCTGCTGCTTGTTCTTGTTTAAAGGAAGGAATTTGGCCTTTGTTATTTTGCTTATGGTTAAATGAGGGAAAAATTAGGGCTTGTAAAATTGCGCCGGTGTAGTTTTTGGGTTTTGAAAAAGGTAGGTTTGTGATGCAGGATTGTGTATTAGGATTGATGTATTTGCGAGACAATATACATCCCTTTTTTGCTTTTTTTTTTTGGTTTTGGTTTTGGTTAATGGGTCAATGTCTATGGCACATGTAAAATACATGTGTTTATGGCAATGACAATGCTCTGTATTGCTACTAGAATTGATTCTGGTATAGTTATGAATGATAGCTTCGGCAGAAAATGTACATTCTTGATGATATTGACAATAACAATCTTTATACAAGTTGCTGTCCAAACTTGGTGACATTGACAATAACAATCTTTGTACAAGTTGTTGTCCAAACTTGACTAGTTTGAGGTTTAGGGATTCGGTACTTTATTTGTAGGAAAATAATTTTTAATATGATAATATTATAAAATAGGAAAAATTATCAAAATGACCAACATACTATCATTTAATAATCGTTTTCACCCCGTACTCCTAATATCCTAAAATTGACCAGTGTACTCACTAATTGAGTCAAATGTAATCCCTCCCGTTAACTTTTCATCCAATTTTCTAACGGAGCTGCTAACGTGATTAATGGAACTAATTTATTAGGACTATTTTTGTCTTTTTCTTCCAAATCTCACCGCCTCAGTGTATGTGGGTGTGGGTCACGGGTGTGGCGATGAAATTTGAAAGAAAAGGAAAAAAATACCCCTCATAAATTAGCTACGTTAACCACGTTAACAATCTCGTTAAAAAATTGAATAAAAAGTTAACGGTAAGAACCACATTGAACTCAATTAGTGAATACAATAGTCAATTTTAAAATATTAAAAATACGGGGTGAAATCAATTATTAAATGATAGTACGTTGGTCATTTTGATAATTTTTCCTATAAAATATATAATATAATTTTATGTTTTGGTAATTGTAAATTATCAATTTTAGGGCATAATTTTAGATTTAACACATGGGCCCCAAAATGTGAGTACCGACCATAATATTGTAGCTAAGAAATTTCATGGTTTACAATATAATTAAGCTAGAACGCCTCTACACTTCAATGAAATGTATTTACAATGTAATGAAGTTTTTATTTGTACAAAAAAATAAAAAGTGAAATATCCTCTCTCATAAGACAATAAATCAATCAATTTCTATGTAAAAATTCTCTAAAATGACGAGGAAAACAAGGTGAAACATTTGCCAACATTCTTAACAAAAAAAGACTAGATTATAGTATCATCACCGGTAAAAAAGCATACCTAATCCCACAATAAATCTCAAAGTTCCCAAGAAACGACAAAAATAACGGTGTTATGGACACTTGGTTAGTAGTGAGATACCATAGACCCAAAAAAAAAACACTGAAAAAGTTGCATAGAAGCATAGGACCAACTTGGATCCTAGGGTATTAACTAGTGCTTGAAGAAGAGCACCCAACTTCCGCTTGATTTCCCCGACTCACCAGCACACATGAAAAGCATTTGCAGCAAAAATGATTACTACTTGTAGTTCGCCTCCAGAGTATCCTTCAAACGTTGAAGATCAGCGCCAACAATTTCAGCCACCTTATTTCCTTGATTGTAGAAGTGGAGAGTAGGCTGCAATAAATGATAGTAGTCTAAAATAAATGGAGAATAATAACACATGGTCAATGCAATTACAAATTGTCACAATAATCTGATCATAGACCCAAGTAAATTGCAAGCATCATTCTGAGTCTCTCGTGAAGAGATCAGCCAACTATTTTCATGGTGGGAAAAGCAAACCGATACATATCAGAGTCATATAGGGAACAAAAGAAAACCAGAAGATAATAGTTTAATGACAGCATCTATTTGCCAGAAACTTATCAAAATATAAATTGATTGAAAAAATAGGAAATCGGAAGAATCATATCATGGTCACAGTTTGTACATGTTTTCAGCATGACAATATCAATATCAACAACTGTAAGACAGGTAGGGGAGAGACCAAAACTAACATGGACGACGGACGATACCATTAAGAGGGATTTGAGCGAATATAGTTTATGTGATGACCTTACATTATACAGATTAGAATGGTGTGAAAGGATTTATATAGCCCACCCCAAATAATTGGGACAAAGACGGTCAAAATTCGAACACCTTTTCAGCTGCAATCTACTTGTTGATATGAGGCACTTGCTGAAAACTCGTTATTGATCACTGCACAACTGAATGTATTACAAGCTACTCCCCCCGTTCCAAGCAAACAGTCCATATTTAAAAAGTCTAATAATTAAGGAATATAATAATATACTCGGAGTTTGTTGGGAACTAACTGAAGACAACAAAAACATTTAATTCAAGAGGGATTTGGACTCCATAAATCATTTAATACTCAAACAAGACTCCTAGGTTAATATGGAAACCTATGCCCAGAAAAACTGGAAAATTATCAAAACACCTTTGACTCTAAAGATAAGAAGATTAATATAAAACTGACTTAATTAATAATACCCTACAATATGACTATTAATTAAATAACTTAATGCTCCACCTTGAACCCAAGAAAATTATGAAGCTTCTTACACTCTTGATATTGCTTTTCCTTGCCCCTTTATGAACCGCATCATTCTCCCCTAGTTGGAGAAAACTTGACATCGAGATTTGAAGTGTCAAAGTATGACACAAAGCTTCGAACTTAATGTGATCCTAGGGTCCATGATTTGCATTTCACAAGTGGAAAGGGTTTGGAAGCCATGGGATAGTTTTGGTCGCAACAAAACTTTTGAGGTATTTCAAAAAGATTTTTATTGGCCAAAAATGCTTGAAGAATTGAGGATATTTCTTTTCGAAGAAAGGGAGAATGATGCGGGTGCTTTAGGGGATTCTATAAAGACAACTATGGATGCAATACAAATGGACAAAAATAATTTAACAATGTCACTTGAAGCATTGGTAATGGAAGTTGGGAAGCCACATGGGCGTCACATGCATTACAAGGAGTGGAGAAGACATTCTCTATAAAGCGTTCGCCTTAATAAGAAGGAAAGTGATCGCCTTACTTTCTGTCTATAAGGCGTTCGCCTTGTTAAAAGGGAAAGCGATCGCCTTGGTTTCTGTGGAGAGAGCGTTCGCTTTGTTTCGACTTAGGGCGATCGCCCTGTCAACAGTCAGCCGAGCCGAATTTTGGTATTGTTTTAAGTTTCCTAAAGTTGTCATGTAATAAGTCTCCTAGCTTAGTTGGGATTGTTTCTCTTAGTTCAAGTTAGGTAAGTAATTAGTTTCCTTTAAAGAGTAGGATTTGTTAATTGTTTTATTTTCCTTTAAGGATTAGGAGTTAATTTGTACTCCCTCCGTTCCTAAATTATTGTCTTCCTTTCCTTTTTTGTCCGTCCCTAAATAATTGTCTTGTTTGAAAACTTTCCTTTTTAGAACATCACTTTTACTATTTTACCCTTACTTTTTCTCCATACTTTAATTATGGGCCACATACACATGCATTAAAGGAAACTACACACTATACCAATATTAATAATCAAGTCAATTGAGTTTTCTTAATCCGTGTGCCGGGTCAACCCAGACAATAATTTAGGGACGGAGGGAGTATTACCTATAGAAGGGTTTAGATCAAATTTTTGTAAGCATGTTATTTTTTAGAAAAGTAATAGAAAACGAATACAGTTTTGTTCAATATCTGATTATTACATTCTTTAGGTTTAGGAAAGTAATATCAACGGGATCTTTATGCTAGGCGAATGAAACCTAGCCAGTGAACCCGTCATCTAACCTCTTTTCCGTTGCAATTCTATTGTTACCCATACAACCTTCATTCATATTTCCGCAAGCATCAAATTCGGTAACGAATACGCATCAAATTAGTATCAGAGCAAAGGTTTTTCACGAATTCCAACTTCGTGAAACGATCATGGCGAATGAAGAAGCATGTCCCCGTGGATTAACATTAGATCAAGTTACAAATCTGCGACGAGATCGTGAAATACAAGAACTTCAACGACGTGTGGATCGAGTATTGCAACTATTGGAGGAACGACCCCAAGGGCATGAAGAATTCAAAGGATCAAACTCGGATGAAGAAGAAGATAGGCATCCTAGGCCAAGGCTACAAACTGGACGGAAGAAGGATGACGATGACCGAGGTTTGAAACTTGATATTCCCGAATTCGATGGTTCCATGGATCCGGATGGATATTTTGATTGGGTTCGTAGAACGGAGCGAGTATTCAAATACAAGGAGTACATTGATCGAAAAAAGTTCAAGGTGGCCATTCTCAAACTCACAAGGTACGCATCTATTTGGTACGAAAATCTGAAATCCCAACGGAGACGCGAGGGAAAGTCCAAAATCGAATCTTGGGAGAAATTTAAGAAGTATCTTGACCGTAGATTTTTACCAAGTACCTACCGACAAGATAATTTTTCTAAACTCAATCAATTGAAACAAGAAAATTCTTCCATAGCCCAATACATAGAAGAGTTCGAAAGGTTATCCATTATCTGTGATATGCAAGAACATATAGAACAAAAAATTGCTAGATTCATGGGAGGATTAGACTTCGAGATAGCCAACATGGTAGAGTTACAACCCTGTTTTACTTTTGATGAAATTTGCAAAGTATCAACAAAGTGTGAAAAACAACTGAAGAGAAAAAGAGTGTTGAACAAGGCGGCAAGTTCGAAGGGGTTCTCTAGCGACAAAACGGGGTCGAACAGTCCTAAACCGAATGAACAAGTGAAGGAAACCAACAAAGTTACTACCAATGACAAAGCTGAAAGGAAGAAACCAATAAGGAACAAGGATACTATCAGGTGTTTCAAATGTCAAGGGTATGGGCATTACCAATCAGAGTGTCCCAATAAAAGGATGTTGACCTTGCACGAAATTCGAGAGATAGAAAACAACCTTTCGGTTCAAGATCAAAAGGTCGAATCAGAAAAAGTGGAAGAATTTAATTCCGAGGACATCTAAGGAAAAACATTAGTAATGAGGAGATCTCTACATACAAAACCTGTGACAGTAGAGGAAGAACAAAGAGAGAAGATTTTTCATATGAGGTGTCTTGTACAAGGGAAGGTGTGCGACTTAATAGTTGATGGGGGAAGTTGTGCAAACGCGGTTTCTACCATGCTCGTTGACAAAGCTAAAAGTACCAACCACAACACACTCATGCCCTTACAAACTACATTGGCTCAACGACGGGTCCGAAGTTAAAGTAAGTCGTCAAGCTCTAATCTCTCTTTATACAGACGAGATATTGTGTGATGTTGTACCAATGGATGTGTGCCACATATCGTCAAGAAAGATGGCAAAAAGTTCAAGCTAAATCCTTTGCTACCATCTACAATAACACCCATAAAAAATTCATCACAAAAGGCGAGCCTATTTGCTAGTGAACGTGAAGCAGAACAAGTCATCAAGGACGGTCAAGCAACTTTTCTCATACTCCAAGGGAACGAAAGACAAAAGAAAGAAAGAATTGAAAAGGAAAAAATTCAAATTGAGGAAGAGGAGATGAAGTTCAAGACGGTTCGAGAAGAATTGAAGTTGTTACATGCATACGAAGACCCGTTCGACTTATCGACAATCACTTCTTCTCAACTCAATGGGCAAATTGGATGAACCTCATTTCAAGGGCGGATCACCGAGTTGGAAGCATAGACTCGAGGACGAATCCTTTTCAAGAGAAGCGGAATAATGTGATCCTAGGGTCCAAGATTTGCATTCCACAAGTGGAGAGGGTTATTCGCCAAGTTTGGAAGCCATGCGATAGTTTTGGTCGCAACAAAACTTTTGAGGTATTTCAAGAAGATTTTTATTGGCCGAAAATGCTTGAAGAATTGAGGACATTTCTTTCCGAAGAAAGGGAGAATGATGCGGGTGCATTAGGGGATTCTATAAAGACAACTATGGATGCAATACAAATGGACAAAAATAATTTAACAATGTCACTTGAAGCATTGGTAATGGAAGTTGGGAAGCCACATGGGTGTCACATGCATTACAAGGAGTGGATAAGACATTCTGTCTATAAGGCGTTCGCCTTAATAAGAAGGAAAGCGATCGCCTTACTTTCTGTCTATAAGGCGTTCACCTTGTTAAAAGGAAAAGCGATCGCCTTGGTTTATGTGGAGCGAGCGTTCGCTTTGTTTCGACTTAGGGCGATCGCCCTCTCAACAGTCAGCCAAGCCGAATTTTGGTATTGTTTTAAGTTTCCTAAAGTTGACATGTAATAAGTCTCCTAGCTTAGTTGAGATTGTTTCTCTTAGTTCAAGTTAGGTAAGTAATTAGTTTCCTTTAAAGAGTAGGATTTGTTAGTTGTTTTATTTTCCTTTAAGGATTAGGAGTTAATTTGTATTACCTATATAAGGGTTTAGATCAGATTTTTGTAAGCATGTTATTTTTGAGAAAAGTAATAGAAAACGAACAAAGTTTTGTTCAAAACCTGATTATTGCATTCCTTAGGCTTAGGAAAGTAATATCAACGGGATCTTTATGTTTGGCGAGTGAAACCTAGCCGGTGAAGCCGCCATCTAACCTCTTTTCCGCTGCAATTCCATTTTTACCCATACAACCTTCATTCATATTTTCGCAAGCATCAAATTCGGTAACGAATATGCATCAGAACTAGCATCCATGCATTCATGTTATGAAGATTGAAGATTGAAGGCATGATTTTTTAAAGTAGACTATTTAAACGAAGCATGCCAAAATAGAATAGTAAACTCTTAGGTAATACTAAATCATAAACCCAAACTCCTAATTGGGAACTAATTAATGACAACAAAAACATTGAATTCTAGAAGGATTTGAACTCCATAAAGTAGACTCTTTATCTTCTCTTTTTCTCTTTTCTTTTTTCTTTTTGGTTTTTCTTTTTTCGTTTTCCTTTTTTCTTGTTTCATTTCTCTTCTCTCTGGTCTCAAATTTTGTTTTTTATTTACTTTTGGCCAAAATATTAAAAAAAAACCCCAAATATACACCAAATCCCACTTTGTACCCTAATTTGAAATTTGCGTCTAAGTCACACTCCACGTTCCAATTTGTCCCAGTTTGCCCCCTACCCTAGACGGCTGTTATAATGTTAACGTTAAGTAGCCACGTGAGAGTCACGCGAGGGCCATTTTTGTCATTTCAAATGTGGATAAAGTAATAATAGTCATATATTAATAATTCGAAGTAAAAATAAATAAAAACAAACTCTAATTAAAATCCTACCACCGCTAATTACTAACCTATCACCCCCACCCTCACCCACACCATCCCCCTCCCACCCGTGCGCCCCCATGAGCAGCAGCACCACCTCTGATCACATTCATTTCACACCCACCCACGATCGTAAACTCCATAATCACCCACTCAATCCTCTCTACCTCTATTAATCTCTCTTTTCTTCTCTAACTCCCAACATCTCTCACTGTTCCAATCTGGATCTTCCAACTAGATCTCACCATTGCAACCAAGCATCTCCATAGCAATGTCTTCCCGAAGGCTCTTAGCCTCTCTTCTACGCTCTCCCCTCTGCCGCCCCCTTCCAGATCCCCATTTTCTAAATCTATAACCCCTCCCAATCTTCCTCCAATCGCCCTTCCCAATTGATGTGGCAAGGCGTGCAATGCAAATTGAAGAGTACCTTGCAGCGAAGAAGTCTGCTGTTCAACCTGTTGTAAGAAGACTTTTTGTTGATTAGTTCATCTTATATGGTTATGCCTAGTGTTGCAGCTTTGAGAGAGGCAACCTGAGTTATTTGGCCTTCATTGTATTTGTAGATGAGGGTAAGTTCGAAAAACTGGAGCCGGCATTAGATGTTTAAGAACCCTGCTTGCTAAGGTTGCTTCGTTCGTGAAACGGTAGAAGGCATTTATTTCAAGTTAGTTTCCATTTCAAATGCTGTGAAATGTCATAGAAGGGGATCTAAATTCGTCAGTAGGATTCCAAAATCCAAATTTGGGGGTTTTTTAGCTAAATCTGCATTTCCTAATCCAAACCTTCAGCCAACCCTCTTGCTACCAATTTTTAACGTATCAAGTGTTTTGAAATCAATTTTGACAAGAAAGTGACAAGAATATTTCATCCCAAATTTAGGGGAAAACCATATCCCTAAGAGGGATGTTCCAATAAACCAGATTCCCAATAGCCAACCCACCCTCTCTTCCTTAGGTAAGCACACTCCATCCTAAGCCACTAGGCGATCCCGCTCTCCCTCCCCTAACCCCTCCCACAGAAAAGCACGCATAATCGTCTCAATCTTATCTGCCATACTCACTAAGATCTTAAACAAAGAAAGGAAAGAGATCGGAATACTCAACAGACATGATCGAATAAGTGCAATCGGCAGCCAAAATAGAAAAAAGGCCGCTTCCACCCATCTAAACGCTTAGCAATACCTTACTCCACATCCCAAAACGAGATACCCTAGGATTACCACCCAAGAGGACACCCAAATAGCACATCAGCCAAGATAACACCGTAAGCATTATCAAGCATAAGACTGCACCTTGAGGGATCTCACATTAAATCCCCGCGATACCATATTTAGCAAGATTGATTTTAAGACCAGTCTGAAGGAGGGACATAAAGTTCTTAAAATCCCCAGTACCCTCAAAAAGAAATAAATTTTCATCTGCAAATTGCAAAGGAGAAGCATAAATCAAAT
Source organism: Platycodon grandiflorus (assembly GCA_016624345.1). Taxonomy (NCBI): domain Eukaryota; kingdom Viridiplantae; phylum Streptophyta; class Magnoliopsida; order Asterales; family Campanulaceae; genus Platycodon; species Platycodon grandiflorus. Next base: position 27,706,553 of record CM028366.1, on the reverse strand, counting down.
TATTATAGCATGATTAATTTTAAGACCAGAGAAGGACTCAAGCCTATCTGTCTCACTAACATCCCTTCTGATAGAAGATGATAACAAATATGCTAGTTTGACGAGTTAGACACACTGAAAGTAATACATTTAAATATGCTAGAAAGACGGTATAATCCTATAATAAACATGTCTACAGTGCAGTAACATCCTTAGGTCCTTTGGACGGGATTGCCCTGAAGTGGTGGTGCCGCTGCCTTAGCTAGGGCGGAATGAGGGTGACAATTTTAGTTAGTTACTAGACATCTTTCTATTAACTAACGAAAAGATCTATTCCCAACCAAAAATGGGGAAGAGAAGTAGCTAAGACAAAGTTACTGAGTTGATTGACAATGGAGGACTAAAATGGAACGATGCTTCAAACTCCTACCCGGTGAACTCAACCTTTAGTTAGTCATTGTTGATCAAAGTGTGAAATTCCTGTTGCTCTCTCCAGCATACCATTTCTACTCTATCCAATGGAAAATAAATTGTGGAAATCAGATACCTGGGATCTGCTAACTGCCTTCTATTAGTCTAGATATTTGGACTAAAGAAAGAGTGTTTGGGTGTTGATGCAATTTGTAAAAGCGTCAAAGAGAAGAAGCAAATTCAAGGTTGCAAGTATTTATGATTTGCTCGGTTCAACGTGAAGCCTAAATCAAATTATTTTATTACTAGTCTTATCATAGAGTTAATGAGGTGCTAGTCAGTTTTATATTAGTTTTTAATATATTTAAAGTTAAGGGTGCTTTAGTAATTCTCCAGTTTCCTAGGAAGGTTTATGCCAACCCACACGTTTTATTTAATTACTCGGTTATTTAATTGTGTCCAACTCTAGGATTTATGTTTTAGTTGTCCCTATGATGCAACCGTGATAAGTCAAGGAAAGCAATCTGAGAATTGAGAACTTCACATAGGCTGTATGGCCTTGTCATCATGTAGCCTTATTACAGCCCTAGTCTATGATAGGTTTTTATTAGAACATGATTGAGCACTTTTAATAAGCTTTTCTATTTTTTAGGGTGCTGAAGGGTAGTCCTCTTGGCGGGTCCAACACTGAGGATAAAATAAGGTATGTATTGGATAAAGGAGTTGTCCCGGGAGTAGTCATCTCTCTCAAGTACAAGTCACTAGAGGAGTTGTCACTCCTTAAGCGCGGGGCCCTCTCAGGAATTGTCATCCCTTAAGTGCGGGGTCCTTTGGGAAGTTAGTCGTTGCCGGAGCATTCAGTGACAAAACTAGCCCCCTAACTTCGTACAACCCTATGGGAATAAGCTAGCCCATCCAGTCGGGACCAAGTTAGCCTTTATTTTGTAAGATGTTGGATCAAATTAGTCATTCCCAATGTTCGGCAAAGTATCAAGACTATAAGTTTGTTTGGGTAGGGAGCGCTACGTGTATCGTGAATACTTCCCATCACGTCGCTAAATGTTGAAGGGTAGTCCTCTTGGCGGGTCCAAGATTGCGAATAGAAATAAGGTAAGTATTAGATAGTTATGAACTTATGGTGTTACACATAGCAGGCCACGGACTAACTAGGGTTGTGTCAGAGGACAACACTTCTTATGGGCAAGACCTCTGCACAGTACGGATCTTTAAAAAGTAGATCTCAAAACCCACAAAGGCATGCCACAAAAACCATACAAGGGACTATTATGACTTGCTCACGTGATGAAGAACGTGACGGTCGTACAATGCGGTAGCATTCTCCGATTAGTTGTTCCGTACTTGCGCATGTATCAGCACCACGTGTCCGCATTTGGACAAGCTGCAGTTCTCCTTCAACAACATAGTTAAGGCCACACGTAACATGATATGTAACCTGACGAGTGGGTCATGTAGCAAAGCTCCGTACTGCAGCCTCCAATCCAAAACAAAACCATTGGCGATCCCAAATGCGGGGGCCATGTAAAGTGCCCCGCAACTAGCACTCCCTTACGTTGTCCGTAACAAGGTATTTTATGAGACGTTAAGCACCAACTCCATGGGCAGAGCCCCGCGGGAAGTGGTCCAACAAATTCACAAGATACTGCATGCGGGTGTGTACAACAGGTAGTAGGCCTGCAGGTTTGTCCCCTTGTATGGTCCCGCCATACACAGGATAGGGTTTACGGGAAAGCTTCCGTATGCATCCTTGTCAATTGGCATCTGAGGGTGAGGTGGGACCCTACTCTACGAGGGTTTAAGAGTATTCATGTAAATTAAGCTTTTTCCGGGAGAAGGCGCAATTGTGGCAGATGGCTCCTGTTTTATTAGTAGACTGTTTTATTAGCAGACAAGTCAATGTGTCTTGTTCTAAAATACTAGGTTTCTAAAGGTATTTTCAGTATTTCATTAGGAATCCAAATCCTTTTTGGTTAGGACTATTATTTGCCTATTAAGTCAGCAATACTTTCAAAAGTAAGATATAGACAGTTCAATAATAAGAGCTCTGCCAGCATCAATTATCCTTGCTTCTCTTTGAACGGTGTGATGTAGTTCCCTTGGTTGTGTTGCTCAAAATCCTTGTATGATGCTCAAGAACATTAGGTGTGAAGCCTAAGGTTGCCTTGGTGTGAAGCCAAGCTTTCCCTCCTTTTTCAGCCTTAATTACTGTTCTCGGCTACTGTTCACAATGCCTGAACGGCCTTATGCAACTCCTTTTGTGAGCCTAAACCATCCCAAAACCCTAGCCATTTCTTCCATCTAATTAAACCTTAAACACAGCCTTTTAATATCTTTTTTCCCGCTGAGTTCTACTTAAGCATACACACACATGTCCTGGATGGGATATTTGCATATATTCAGCAATCTATAAACCTAAAGGAAGATGTATTGAAAGAGAATAAAATGTATAAGAAAGGAAGGACAAGAAGCTAGCATGACAAGAAAAAGCGGAAAGAAGAATGGGGGCGAAAAAGATACCAAGAGTGGAAAACTAGTCCACCAATGAAGCACATCTAGCACATCCCAACACGTCCATGACGGCTACATCTCTAAATGGTCCCATGGTTGAAGCATAGTGATGCAGAATGCAAATAAGGATAGAATGGAGTTCCTTAATAATTATTGGGTTACTTTGTGTCATTATTTAGGGATGAATTGACTGTAGTGTATCTAGTAGTTTTATTTGGGGATTATTAGTATTTAAACTATCCTAGTCAAATTAGGATTAGTATTAGAGTTCTCCTAGTTTAATTAAATTATTAGTCCTTAAATATCTTTATTCCTTGAAGAATTAGGATTTTATTTTCTAATATTAGCCTAGTCCTAGTAGTTTTAGGATTTACTTTTGTCTTTTAGACATCGATGAATCCCCATCGTCTAATTAGGATTGATTAATCATATTCAAGTTGAAGCTTTTGTCATTGTGGCCTTCGGGCATGGCTGATCCCTTTCAAGGCCAACCGATATGAGAGAAGTAAGTGAGGAGAGAGAAAGAAATTCAGGAAACAAAATCTAGCCATTCGTGCTTCAGAATTCACTATCCACAGATTTAGAATGTGTGTGGGGGTGTGTGTGAGAGCGAGAGAGAGAGAGAGAGAGAGGGAGAAGACAATGACGACATGGCAGCACCAAGTCTTTCTTCTTCTTCATCTTTTTTTTAAATAATGATTGGAGATGCTGGACAATGTCTTGCTAGGTTACGTAGAGAAGGTTATTCAAAGAACCTTCAAGTTTTATGCTATTTAAGAATAAAGATAAGGTAGCGTGACTGCTTTAATCTTCAGTATCTAATAAAACTAAGAGACCTAGAGAAAAGAGTTGACAGTGAGAAGATCAGAAACAGAGGGGGATGGGCAGTTGAATCAAAGCTAAACCGCAGGCGGTGGCAGTGGAGCTAACCCCATGAAAGTGGGGCTTTCTCATAATTCTTTCAATCAAACATTGGATGCAAGAAGAAGAGCATATGACAAAACACAGTCATAAAATATAGGCCTTGGACAATCCACATCCACATGCCATCAATAGAAAGGCATCCTAGTCAACAAAATCATGGTTCTCTTAAATCCTTTAGATAGATCGTGGGGAAATTTTGGTAACACTCAAGCAATTATAACCTTTTCTCCATATAATTATGCTTACGGTGAAAGTATAAAAGCATATAATTGTTACACTTTGGGCCTGAAAAGTTCCGGATCAGACAAAGTGTTACATAGAAACTTAATGCATGAGAAATAAGAACAATTGTTATGTGACATACCAGTCTCTGATTGGCACAACCAAAGAAGTATGAAAAACATTAGACAATTTTCATAACTAGCATTTGGAAATTGACAAATTCGGCACTTGGAAACAGACATAGTTATCGAAAATAATTTGCTGCAGCTTTTGCATCAAATTTTCCATGTCAATAAAATCATCATAATAACAACAATGGTGAGAAGGACAACAGGAAGAGGTTGGTTTACCACAGCATTAATACTTAGCTTGCTCAATGCATTTCCAAGCCCCTCCTGCATTTAATAGAGAACAAAAATCATAAAGCAAGCAAAACTCATGTCACTAAAGGGTGCTTTTAGAAGTTGACAATGATGCAAAATACACACAATAATTGGCTCTGTTTGTTTAAGTCAACATGGGTGAGACTGTTGAGATGATGAGACAGTATCAGTAACCCCCAATTACGAGGAAACAAGAGAAAATCGCTAAAGATTATTTGAAGTTCTGAACACGAAGAGTATTAAGTGTGAACGTACACCACGAAGAGTATTAAGTGTGCCAGAATTGGGTCAGAATTTGGTCAGAAATCAGGAGTGATTGTATCAGCATTAACTTGTGTAGAGTAGCGCCCTACTCGATCCGCCACAAGCCAATTGACAAGAACACATATAAGAGCTTGCCAGGCAAACCCTAGCCCTCGTACTACATATTCCATATATTGTCCTATATCACCAACTTATGTAATCAACGGAATTTGTAGATGTGCGAAGAAATCTCGCTATGTCAAATGCCTCAATATCTTTTTTTTTTTTTTGATAAGTAAGAGATATATATAAACATATCGTCAAAACAAGGAAGTACACTCCAACAAAAGATTTACACAACAGACAAACTATCAACGAACTCTACAGAAGGGTCCCTAATCTCGGACACTTCTCCGTACACCAAAATTAAAGAGACTGATAAAAATCCTCCTCAGTCTGTCCAAGTGGAGTTCAATATTCTCAAAAATCCTACGATTCCTTTCCTTCCAAATGCTCCAGCAAATTCCTAAGGGGGCAGTATCCACTTCTTCCTTCTCCACTTATTAAAAGACCACCATCTGAAAAGCTCTACAATGGATCTTGGCATGACCCAAGATACATTAAAAAGGCAAAAACTAAAGTTCCAAAACTCCCTAGCTACAGGACAATGCAGAAGCAAGTGATTAACGCTCTCTTCATCTCCTTTGCACATAAGACACCAGTTGACATAAATTCTCTTCCTTGCCCTCAAGTTTTCTCCCATAAGAATAGCTTCTGACCAAGCCTCCCAAGCAAAAAAAAAAAACCCCCACTCTACTAGGTGCCTACGTTTCCAAATTGCCTTCCAAGGAAAAAAAACTCCATCGTCTACCGACCAAACCCAAATAGTAAGATTTCAATGAGAAGATCTTGTTTGTGACCATCCCATAATACTCTATCTCCATCAGAACTATGAACGTGCTGGGCATAAGTAATTCAAAAATCTGCCCAATTTCCCCAAGTCCCAATCGTGCAGTGTTCTTCTGAAAATGGGGCTCCAAGTAAATATGCCTTCTATGACCACAAGAGTCGAACTAATCATCACTTCTTTATCCACCGCAATACTAAATAGATTAGGAAACACTCTCCACATTTTTTTCCACACACCACTTGTCCTTCCAAAAACTGACGTTATCTCCATTAGCTACTTCAAGGAAAATAAATCATTTGAAAGAATCTCACCCTTTCCTAATCCCTTTCCACACTTTTCCCACAAGGAATAGAGACATCGTTCGAAGACCAACAATTGCTCCCCTCCCCATATTTACCCACCACCACTTTCCTCCACAAGGCCTTTTCGTCAACTAAATACCTCCAACAACCATTTACCCAATAATGCCATGCTAAACACACGAAGCTTTATGATCCCTAAACCTCCATCTCGAACACTAGAGCACACTGTATCCTAGTCGACTATATGACATTTCTGCTCCTTATACGTTCCTCCCATAGAAAGTCCCTCTCCAACTTTTTTAATCTCTTCCCCATGGAAGTTGGAATTGAAAAAACAAGAAATAAAATAGGTAGAGAGATTAGTTAAAGTTTTCTTAATCAAATTCAGCCGACCTCCCCTTCTATAAAAGAAGCCGTCTACAACCCCCGATCTCCGTTCAGACTTTTCAATCACAGGGTTCCACATGGATACACTCTTGAACGACGGTCCTAGAGGGAGACTCAGATAGATCGTTGGGAGGTAAGCAACCTTACAACCAACAAAAAAGAAGCCAGATCTTCCAAGTTCTCCACCACCCCCACTGGTAGAATCTCGCACTTTGGAATATTGATCTTTAGTCCCGATAACACTTGGCAAAATAAAATAACTAACCAGAGCTATGACAACTAAGCCCTCTTTGCCTCGCAGAAGACAAGAGCATCATCTGCAAACAGAAGGTGCGATACCGACATCCCTGTTTCACTGCCCTTCCCACCTTGAAACCTTGAATAAAACCACCCTCAATAAATTTATCAACCAATCGACTCAATCCGACCATGATCACAAGAAAAGAAAAGGAGAGAGGGATCCCTTTTCCGAAGACCTCTCGAGCAAGAAAAGAAACTCGTTGGCTCACCAGAATAGAAAATTTTGCCAAAAAAATGCAAAAGGAAATCCACTTCCTCCATTTTTCTCCAAATTTCATTCTGGTTAAAAGATAAATCGGTAAGTCCCTCTTAACATCATAAGCCTTCTCAATATCACGTTTGCATAACAAACCTAGAACTCTACTCCGCCCTCTGGCATCTACATCCTCGTTAGCAATCAAAGTTGCCTCTAGGCAGTTTCCCATGAAAGCATACAGAGACTTCAATACAATCTTGCCAATTACCTTCCTTAACCAAGTCGACAAAACTTTCGCAATAAGCTTATTCCAATAAGACTTATAGGTTTGAAGACCTTCACATCCATAGCAGCTTCTGCATTTTTGGGGATAAGAGTGATAAAGGTGGCATTAAGACTTTTTTCAAACTCCTGACCGGTGTAAAACATTATGTCGTCCTTAACCACCTCGCAGCATTGCTGAAAAAATGCCAAGGTAAAGCCGTCAAGACCCGGGACTTTATCTCCTTCCAAACTACCCAGCGCTGCCACTACCTCCTCTTTGGTAAAAGGTTGCTCTAGAAGACTGCAATCCTCTGGCGATAAGGATCTAAAGGATTCCCCGTCAAGCTTCCAATGCCACCCCCCGACTTCCGTATAAAGCTTTTGATAAAACTTGACAATTCCCTGCTTCAATTCAGACTTATCTTCCGTTACAATTCCATCATACTCTCCTTTTCATCCAACCGTTTGACTTTATCCATGATGTTTTTTATTCTAATTTTGTTCTTCTCGAAAGACTCCCTGTTCCACCTTTAAGGTCTTCCTTAAGCATCTTTAATTTTCTCAAAAGTCTAAAACACGATTTCCCCTCCACCACATAAGATCTTTACTTCTCTTTCACCCATTTCGTAAACCCCGGTTCCACAAACCACATATTTTCAAATCTAAACATTGATTTCCCTTTAAAAAGATTCCCGCTTTCTAGCAAGAGAGGAGCATCATCAGAGATTACCCTTGGAAGACAGTTTTGAAAAGCCCCACTAACTGCTCTTTCCAATCCGTTGAAACAAGAAACATATCGATCATTGAACATGGATGCCGATCTCCACCTCTAAACCATGTAAAGGAGCCCTGCTAAAGGTAGATCCACATGGGCCTCTCCATTAATGAGATCATTAAACCCTGCGATAGCTCGAGAGAATAACCTTGATCCAGAACATTCCTGAGGGAAGCAAGCTACGTTAAAATCCCCCCTTGTACACCAAGGAAATTTCCACTTATGTCTCACTGTATTCAACTCTTCCCACAAACTTAATCGAGCCGCACCCGAGCATGGACCATATACTCCTGAAAACACCCAAGTAACATCATTCTCCACTCTCTCGAGTAAATAGGCTACAGAGTGAGAGCCCTTAATCGTCCCCTGCTTCACAAAAGATCTAATATACCACATTACCAACACTCCCCCAGCTTCCTCTATCACACCAAGATAATCTCAATCTACCCATAATTTACCCCCCACACTATCCACTACTGCTTTATCCATCTTCTCCATTTTAGTTTCCTGCAAACAAACAACATGAGGCGTCCACCTTCTAATCACCGCCCTAACTATCTGTCTTTTAGAAAAATCATTTAAACCCCACACATTCCAGCATAAAATCTTCAAATGTATAGCAACTACAATTCTTATTTATCTTACCTAACCCAACTTTCCTCCCCTCCCCATTGAAATTCAGACGCGAGTCCATAGGGATTCCATCGACACCCCTCCCGTGTGTCCACTAGGTTGTTCCCCAATTTGGCAAGGTACTTTCCGTGTTGCAGCCCGAACTTACTACGGTCTCATCAACTATAAGCTCACGTCTCTCCTGATTGACTCCTCCATAGTCATCCTCTAATGTCCTGTCTTCTTTTCCTTCGCGAGAACCACTAGATCTTCCCTCCCAGTCAACTGAAATATGTGCCGAAACCCTTGTCCCTACATTCTTATTCGTAATGGGAGCACCAATCCCTGCCATCATATTCTTGATTTTCCTTCCATGACCAACCCTTACCTTCATCAACTTTAGGAACCCGAACAAGCTCGCCACTGCCGTCGCTCTGTCCAGAAGGCCTCATCTCTCCTTTACGCAAACGACTCGCCTCCTCATCTGCGTCGTGTGCGTCATGTGCTGGAGTCTGATTTATCGCCAACCCATTTACAATTGGTCTTTCATTAAACCCCAGGGTCGATCCACAAACCGGGAAGGAAAAGGGCCACTTAAGTAGCCCACACCCCCTTCTTGAGTTTCTGGTTCGCTAACCTTGCTGAGAGTTGGGTATGTTCCTTTACTGCCGTAAGGAGGGTCATTTATCTTAGTATATCTTGGGCTGTGAAAGAGCCCACTTCTATTTTCCTTAAAATTCACCAATTGAAAGTCCATATTACAAGATCTTGGACGACGTCGTGGGATTTACCACATTTGAATTTTGAATCTCTAACTATCCACGTGCCCACTTTAGTAGAACTACTGTGGCTGACCACACGTCACCGTCCTTATACTTAGACTTGGTAAAGTTTCTTCCTAATGCGTGAAGATTACACATCTTCTTTCTCGCTACCCAAGCCCTCCCTGTTCCACCGTCATCACCCACATGGAGAAACTTCCATAGAAGAGATGGCTCTGCCTAGATCGGAACCAGGAAAATATGCCCACCTACCCCTATCTTGACACACACCGGCAATTATTCCTTAAAATACACTAAGATTCTTGCCCATCTCAGGTCCCTTCTCGTCTCCATATTCTCGTCTACCCGAATGGACCACAACACAACTTGCCAAATTCCCAGAACACTACCTTCACGATGTCAGCATCCCACCGCATTCTATCAGTCTAGGAGTAGAGGCTCTCCACTTACATTCCAACTCTTCTCTCGTAAGATCCGAAGGACTTCTTCCTTAGATGGAAATTCAAACAGAAAGAATTTTCAGTTCATGTCCACAACTCTAGCTCCTCCAGCCGTTATCCATCTTCGATCAACCCATTCCTGTATTTCAGACCTTGAAGGGATAGTGCATTCGAGATCGCCACTCTACCAACCAGACATCTCGCAAGAAATTCGAGGGAACCCCTTACAAGAATGATCTTCTACCACAAAATCAACTCCTGAGTGCTTTGAGGTAGAAAGAGTGTGTAACTCCAGACCAGGCCAAGAAGGGATTTCCGCCACCTCTTTATACGACTTTGGGGGTTTCTTCTTTTTTGGATTTCTCTCTAGTGCGAACCTTCTCATTTTCTCTGCCAAAAAAGTCCAGCCATGATTCTCAACAATCTCTGGGAAGCAGATATCCCCTGCTCTTCGCATAGCCTTCACCACCACCCTTAAAAATTTCCCAGATCTGTTCTCCTCCTTTACTACTGCAACTTCCCTCCATCTCTCTATCCTTTTCTTCCAAAACACACCCTTGAATCTGGCTGCCTTTTCCATCCATTCGCAAACCCACAGCAGTTCGCGAAAAGACACAGAAGTCTTATGAGTATTTCCTCTGTATCTCTCCACCACCTGGAAAAGAAATCTACCTCTATCCTGAATGATAATGATATTAAAAGTTTTCCAACCTGCCTGAAAGATAATTTTCTCTTCGCCAAACTCCATCATAATCTATGAGCAGAACACTAGGAACAATCAAAAATAAATACCAGTAATTTCTGGGCACTTCATCTATAAGTAATGCTTTTGGGAAAGAAGAAGAGTACTCGGCAATGATAGAACCAGATATCGAACAAGAAAGAACAAGAAAGAAGCTGATACAAGAAGGCATACGAGATTTACACTCAAGGTCATTTGCAAAGTAAAGGATGTGGTACACATGCAACCAAACAATTCCAACCACAGGAAAACAAAATTATTCCAAAACTTAAGAATTGATCCTAGCAATGTTTAAGTGAGCCCAGATGAGCAAAATCTTCCTCTTAATAATTTTAATCCATATATCAACCAGCATATTGCAACATTTAGCATGCCAGCGCGATTTCAGTGTATGAAATACTTACGAGCCCCTACAAGAAAACTATAAGCCTTGGATAGAAGAAAGTAACATTTGGACAGATAAGCAATGTCACCATCATAGAAAAAGTTAAGGTACAACATAGTTCAATCAGACTGGGTTGATAAAAGAGGCATGGTGAGTCTACAATGATTAAAGACTTGCTCACATATGGGAACCAGATGTTGTACCAGAAAAAGAATCAGAGAAATGAGAATACATAGACATAAGAGTGCTAGAGAGGATGGAAAAGGGAAAAAACCAGTTGATCCCTTAGGAGGAACGACAGAACTAGCAAATAACATATTGTATCACAGGACCAAAGGCCTAAATAGAGTGAAGTGCCTCGGGTCATGGCATACAATGACATTTAACAAACCCTCTTAACAAAAATTGGCCTCATGACCAAAGAAATCAATTAGTTCAAGAAGCGCTGCTTACCTGATCAATGTCAATCTTATATGTGGTGACATTAGGGTATTTTTCTGTCAACTGCCCAAGAATAGGAGATAGAAGTTTACCTTCACAAGATACATCATACCGTTAAGATCCATTAAGAAAAGGAAAAGCATGGATCAACAACAGTTAACATGCAAACTAATACTCGCTGTTAATTCAAACATTTTGAAGTATAAGTAATTTTCTATAAATACCCTTAATTACAAGGATTACAATAATTTTCATAAATTGAAGCTTAATGTAATAAGGGTAAATTTAGAAAGTCATAGTCAAACAATTCGTTTGCTTAAGCTTTCAAACATGTCTTTTTCAGTGGAACATCATAAAATAGAAAGTAAGACTACTAGAGGGTATGGAGAGAGCATCTGTTTTAAAAGTTTCAATTAGTGTAAGACTAACAGTCCCACTTCACAAAATCAAATAGATAAAGAAAAAAGGGTTTAGATTCTCACATGGCCCACACCAGACAGCAGTGAAGTAAAATATTGCTGGTAAAGATTCATCTGGCACCAGATTTCAACAGATATGTTAGCTATGAACCAGTTCTGTATGATGTAAACAAACACTACAAATCATACACAAAAAGGTGTCCAATGTACAGACCTTGAACCTTGCGAAGTGAAGCATTAAACTGATCTTCAGTTTCAATCAACACAGTTTTTTGTGGACCTGCTATTAATTATCAACTTATCAAACAAAAGAGAAGAAAATAAAAATTAAGAAATGTAACTACTGACTAATAAGTTTCATGATACACTTCAACGTCAATAGGAACAGCTCAAAGAAGGCATCACATGAGAGATCAACAATAAAATCCTATTATAACCAACTAGGAGCTCATACAGACAAGAATTCCCCCTGAAAATAGCACCAAATAGGCAAATACTAATTAATAACTTCAAAAAGATTCTCATTCAACATTTTCAACATCCATTTTCCATTAATCACCATTTAACTTAACAATAAACCACAAAAAAGAACACTATCCATAGACAGGCACATAATTTCTGCCAAAGGGGTCCCTAAAAATAGTACTCCCTCCGTTCCTAAATTACTGTCATGTTTGATTTTTTAGTGAAACAGGATGTTTTTCAAATGTAAAATTGAAGTATATATATATTTTTTTTCCAAAATCATAAAACACGTAAGTCATAGTACTTTTAAAATATTACGAATTACGTGTTTTATGATTTTTGGAAAAAACAAAATAATATATGTCAAATTTGTATTTGAAAAGCATCCTGTTTGACCAAGAAAAAGACATACAAGACGATAATTTAGGAACGGTGGAGTATAATTTAAAGAGAAGACATTGGGGTAAAATTTTCAATAATAATGAGTGATAGTGTGCTTTTACAAGAATACCGAAAGTAACGGGACAAATGAGATTAACAAAACCCTAGGGAGGCAATATGTCCAATTCCTAGAGATTTATGGAGGAACCTGACAACTAATAGGCCATTTTAATTTTTTTTTCCTTGATAGTTTTATTTTCACCATTTCAGTAAGATTCTCGGAAACATCATTTCCTTGGAAAAATTTCAACAGTACCCAATCCAATCTTCCTCCTCAACCCTTTATAAAGTTGAAGACGTATCAAAACCACTGTTTAATTTGAAGAAAAAAACAATCTAGATTTCTAAACTGAAACCCCAAAAAGAAAATATTGGATTCACTAATCATAAGGAGAGTCTAGATCGGTGCACACATAACACGAGCACGATACCCTCAGGCTAGTGTCTGAGATCTTGCCACATGTTGCTCCAATGTAAGCACTATGACAGCTCTTCCATTGGTTCTAGCAAAGTCTCATGTGCTCTATGGAGGGCCATGGTGAGTCAAGGATGTGCACAGTTCCTTTTTACTTTTTTTGGCCAAACTTTATTAACTTTGACCAACTATTACGTACATTAACTTTGTGGTCAAAAAATTATAACTTGGGCGTGTTTGGCTTCGCAATTTATTGGCTTGGTTTTTGGTTTTGGGTTTTTGTTTTGTTTTGTTTTTTTTTTTTTTTTTGTAATGATCAAAGAATAAGTAAGAGAAATAGAGAGAAAGCTAGTGGGACTAATGAGACAGAAAGTCCAAACCCACAAGGAACTAAGGCTCCACGTGTTTCATGGAAAATCATTTATGGAAAATGTTGTCCGCAATTTCTGGCATTTGGTAACATTTAGAAAATGTATTCAGCGTAAAATCTTTTATGAGTCAACGGAAAATGATGGCTTCTAATCAGAAAATGACTTATTGACCTCAGCCTCCGTAAGTTATTTTCCAAATTCAAAGCCATCCAAATTGAATCACAATAGAAATGGGTACCACTCCCAGGTGTTCCTCCATCATGCCCCTCCACCCCACCCCAACCCTTTCCAACCTAACATCCCCTCCCTCCCCTTCCCAACCCAGCCTCTGCCCCCTTCCCTGCTTTTGAACCTAACATCCCTCCCTCCCAGCCATTTCAAAATGGGGTAAAAAAAGACAAAATCTGTTAAGACACATATATTCACAATTACTCACAGAATACATGACTACCACTTACTAGAAAATACAAATTATACAATTATACTAAATCTGTAATGTATACTTTTTTAACCCAAAAAAAAAAAAACAAAGGGGCTCAAATTTATGGGTGTTTTCAGTTATATTTTTAATGTATTTACACCTTCAAACGCTTTCCGGCACATTTCTCAAAGATTTACCAAACTCAGGAAAATAAATACTTTCATTTTCCGGAAACTATTTTCGAGAAATTATTTTCAGGAAGTCATTTTCCGTGAAACAAACAACAAACGGAGCCTAAATTGCGAAGTAGAACAAACCAAAAAGTTGTTATTCAAAATTTTCCTAAATATAGTTTCTACTGATTGAAATTTTGGGTCAGTTCTCCTTGCAAGATTTAGGAGCTATGGTATTGGTTTCTTAACTTTCTCTCTCTTTGCCGCACCAGCTTACCCTCATTTACCTAAAACTGAACAAATGTATGTTTTTGTCGGATCCGAAGATCCACTTTAAATCAATCATGATTTACCGTATGTCTTTTATTTGTTTTTCATTTATGCCGCTGTATGTTACTGGAAATGCGATCACAGGTGATCAAATTTAATATTCTGTGCAAAATCTTTGACCATCACCCGCTGCAAAGTGCAAATCTTTCAGTTTGAGATAGATTTATATCTACACATGTTAGGCTTAAAGAGGACTGTTTGAACGGAACCAACATTGACATATTTTTGCAGAGCCTAAAGCACAATCAAAAAGACACCAAAATAACAATAGAGAGAGAGAGAGAGAGAGAGCACCTGATGAAGTTGAGGAAGAGAGATTTCTATTGAAAAACTGCTGCCAAGACGGAATATTGGACGCGGTGGAAACGGTACTCGGGGCCGTAATGGAATTAATAAAATATGGCTTACTCACAGAATAGTACGACAAATAGCGGTGGTTTGGAGACGACGACGACCGTCCAACGATTTCGCCGGCAGAAGAACGCACGGCGGTGCCAAATCTTCTGCTACGAGCAACACGACCAACTACAGAGATTCCCACCATTGTAGTCTCCCTCTCACTCCTCTCCTCTCCCAGCACAGGGCTACAACTTATCTTAAAAAAAAAAAAAAAAAAAAAAAAAAGCGCATTGCTATTAACACCGCCATTTCCTCTTAATACACTCATTTATTTAATACTCACATTCCACTAATTTTACACCAACAAAATTTCTAAATACACCACCCAACATTTCCTATTTTACCCCTCTCACTTAACTCATTATTTCTTTCCCAATACACCCACCATATATCATCACACCCCACCCTATTACTCAATACACCACCCAATTCAAACCCAATTTCAATTTCAAACACGACTGATCTTCCTACACCGTTGTTAACATCAGAACAGAAATAAACACAACACCAACAACACCGTTGTATTTCAAACTCTTACAACCCAGCTTTGTGCAAGGAAGAAGGAAGCCAGGAAGAAAGAAGAAGAAGAAGAGAAGAAGAAGAAGAAGAAGCTTCACCTTGATTTCACGAAGTAGAAGAAGACCAAATTCAAACAATGAAGAAAGCCCTAGGTATGAAATTCTTCTACTTTTTAAGTTCAAATGGTTTCAATTTAGCGGTTTTAATTTGTGTTATAAGTTATAACGATCGAAGGAATTCGGGCTGGTTCTTCGAACAAAAATGTGGTGTTCGGGATGGTCCTCGGAACATGGCGGTGGTGTTCTGGGGTAACTCCGGACACCACGGTGTTCCTAGGACATCCGAACACCACGTGGTGTTCCATAAGGCACCCGAACATCCTAGGAGTGTTCCACATGTAGCCCGAACACATGCCCCGTGTTCCTTCGGTTGGTCCGAACAGCAGCGGTGTTCCACTACATAGCCCGAACACGCGGTGTTCCACTTAATAGCCCGAACACCACTACGGTGTTACGTACTCTTGCCCGAACACCACCGAGGTGTTCTATTGGTGTATCCGAACAGTGTGGTATTCCTTCATACCTTCCCAATTTCCTCTACATGTTATATTCTTCAATCTCTGCGATATATATTGTGATTATTGCGGGTAAATTAGCAAATGTCTACGAAAGAAGAAGACCCACTGCTTCAAACGAAGAGAAAGAGGTCGGCGTGAACAACAACCGCTGAGGATCCCCACACGTCTCACCGAACAACAACACTCTCCTATACACATGAGACTATAGTTTTGAAAGAGATCTTGGTTTTGGAGATAATAGAGAGGAAGATGTTGGAGATGTAGGAGAAGAAAATGTTAAGGAGGAAAGAGAAGACGTGACATATACTCTATTTCTGGTGGTCTGTTAATCCATCTCTACCGACTACGTATGAGTCGCACGTAGCACGGTTGATATGGCGGGGAAGAGAGAGAGCTTCTCAAGTGCAATAACCATACGAGAAATTAGTTCGGTGGAGTTGTCGCAGAGATGTATGTCACCCTTTGTGGTTGGACGTTGTCAAAGCGTCCACGTTGTTTCGATTAAGGCGAACCTCTTACTTTGAAGTTGACAAAGTATTGGTCGGTGCATTTGTGGAACGCCGCACCCCGAGACCAATAGCTTCCATCTACCCTTTGGCGAAATGACAATCACATTGGATGATGTATTTTGCCTTCGGTCTTCCGATCACGGGGACTCCATCAAGACGGAGTATTACACCAACATCTACTTTTGATGTTGAGCGGTGGTTGGGAGTTTCATACGCCGAAGCCATAGAAGGAATGCGCGGTGGGGATCATCTGTTAGGCTAGAGTGGCTTAGGGAGAGGTTTAGTGAAGATGCTATGTCGATGATCCGAGAAGGCGCGCATTCTCGGCTAGGGCGTATTTATTGTACACCTTAGGTTGTACAATTTTTGCCGATAAGAGTGGCACTCGGGTAAATACTTCTTACCGGAGTTCTTGGTTGAGCTTGATAGTGTTCATACATATGCATGGGGAGCTACCACTCTTGCTTATCCGTATAGACGCTAGGGCTAGCGTCTAGGATTACAACCAAACAAATGGTGGATATTCCACGTTGTTGGAGGTAAGAAGTTCATATTTTTACTTATTTTCAATATGTTGAAATAAATATTTATTAGATTATGAACTGATTATTGTGTCTTCTTATTGCATTTCACGTAGGCATGGATATACGAACGATTCCCGGTGTTTAGGCCTCCACATAACGTGCGATACGGTGAGAAAATCCTCTTGCAAAGAGGTGGCTACCAAAGGTGGACAAGGAACTTCTATCGAAAGATTAATGTCGGTGCGTGAGGTTCTTGACTCCATGAAACCCAGTGAAGTGAGTATTAATGTGTTTTTATATACATGAAAATCTCGTGTCAAATATACATGTTGTAATTTTTTGTTTTTAAATTGTTACAGTTATTTGGAAGCCATATACCGAGACGGTGAGACAACATTTTCCGTTCCACACGATCTCGTATTACCATGGATGCATCTCGGAAACACCATTGTGGAGCCATATCATCCCGATCGAGTCGAGACAGTTTGGATATGTACGACAATTCCATACGTCCCTATTGCTCCCGGTGTCCCCGAAAGGAAACCCAACATCGCGGCGATATGGGGGTACTTGTCAAGTACTTTGTACAATGGGATAGTCATGTGTTATCGGCGAGAGACTTGGTCGACTGCCCGACCAGCGGACGGTGTGACCCTTCATATCTTGAATGGTATTACACACATTCACATCCCATAGTTCAAGACCCCGACCGTCGGTCCGCCTACGTCGAACGCAGCTAATCTTGTTCCGCTAGATGCTTGGGACATTGTCGATCGCACGGGGTTTAATGCAACCATGGTGCAACGATTGAGAGCCGGAGACCGATCTATCTCCAGGAAGAGTTTGAGTTAGTGATCCTACGAGCATATGATGCATTAGGAGGTCCGATGATGAGAGACCACATCGGGCGGACCTTCGCAACTGCGTCTAGTCGTAGGAGGAGAAGTGTTAGTTGAAGTTGATTATTGTATTATGTATTTCAATTTGGATATTGTTGTATTTAAAGACGATGTTATTGAGTAATGCACATTGGTAGTCATGTGTTACTATTATTTCTTTTGATGGTATGCATTTTGTATTAAAGATTGATTTACTTATAAGTTAAATGACATAAAAGCAAAATATTGATTTACAACACAAATTGATTCACATAATAAGCAAAGGATATGCGTCTACAACACAAGTTGATTTATAAAAGTAATGAACATATTGATTTACAATGAAGCTAATCTAAAGAGATAGTCGCGGCGCTTCGACCGATAGCGCGGTTCCCACACTGTCACTATACAAATTAAGTCTTTCGCCAATCCAATTTTTCTAGCACCGCACATTGAAGTCGATATGTATTCCATTTATTTGCGACGGGTGGTAATGGACTCCCCTCGCGCAAGAACACCTACAAAATATACTACATATCAATATCATGGATATATATAACATAAATAACTTCAGATAATATCCTTGATATGGTGTGTACCTGAATATAATGATCATTATTCACAAATCCAATACATATCATCTGTGGATCACTTGGGATTGGGGTTCTTAAGGGCAAATACGTCATCGGAATTTGTAAATCCAAACACACGAGCGCAACATTGAAAGTCGATGCGACCAAATGACCCATTTCGCAAACAAAACCGTGTTCCTTAGGTGCCGGCTCCTTGTAGTAGTCTAGAATCGCAACACTTCTTCAACGCGACCATGTTCAATGAACACATTGTTGTATAACTCTTGGTTGGTAGTCAACTCGTGATGAAGTTCTCCTCTAATCCTACCCCACGATTCCTCGTGCGGCCAAGTTGGTGCTACGCACGGAATCCACAATGACCATCACTTTTAACATTTTTGTCTCTACAATCCAATTGTGCAAATGGGATGGTAGTTGTTGGATAAAACCACTCGTAGTCGCGATTCGAGTCCTTTGCCGGACAACCTATTGAAAAAGATGTATCAATCCATAAATATTTCGTTAGCGTATAACCGGTTTTTTCTATCTTAAAAAGGATAAAAAAAATACTGTTTCTTCTTTGGCTTAAGTGCCTGTCGAACCGAGGGTAAGAGGTTGTTTAATGGACGGACCAACCTCGTATGCAATCTCTTCGCATGGTGAACAGCTATCTTCTATGGATCGGACATACTCAAACTTACTCGGATCCCGTTTGGTTGACTTGTCTTTTTAGTCTTTACGACTTAGGACGACCACGAGTCAACACTTTCGTTTTTCAACGGGATGAGTAAGTGATGTCGTTGGAGGTTGATTTATTTCGTCAATCTCTTTAAGATTAACAACCTCTCGGTCTCGGTGCTTGTTCCCACTTGGACGATAGCTCAACAATTTCTTGTTTAAATCGGCTGCCCATTTCTTCGACAATTCCGGGATCTTCTACCTTTGGAGGTATGATATCTAATTTTCTCCAAAAGGCGTCAACCTTATCAAGTGGAATTGGCATGTCCGATCTCTTATATTCGTCAATCTCATGACCACAAGGCAGCCCGCATCTCTTTCTCGGTATACACCCACACAGCAGAGGTCTACACCATGTTCACCAATAGCGCTCAATTCATCATAGATCAAGTTCAATCCATGCATCGAAACCATCCCGCAGCTCTCTAAATACAATTGATTTGTATTTATGCTGGACAACATTTTTGCTCTTCTCAAAAGACTGTTTGATTGCTGTGTGTGAAGTCTCAATGAGGGTGTGAATCTGTCGCCAACACGTCTCAAAGTTACCCTGGCTCGAGCCAAGCTGTCTTTTCAACAATGCATGTTGACTCTCCACCCTGAAATACAAGTTACAACCTTATTAAGTATATATCTAACAAAATATATAAAACAATAAAATATACACCGATATTAAAATGATAGATACCTATTTGTTGTGGTATTGTCGAAATGCATGATCGTATCCGTCCACAAAGACACAAATCTTTCCTTGTATGGCATCAACCATTGCTCCATGACATATTTAACGGCTAGTGGATAATCTTTGAAGTCCGATCGGAGTCTTTGTAGCAAGGCATCATAATTTGCCGCAGTATCTGCGAGAACCAACGTATTCCAATGCATAGAAAAACAATCCCATTTATCCTTCACACGGAATAATTTTTTGCAATTTGCCAAAATATTCTTGTTAATGTGCCACCGACAAAGGAAATGTCTCGAGTCGGGAAATGTTTTCTGAATTGCATTCATTAGACCAAGTTCTCTGTCCGTAACAATCACGTGGGGTAGAGAGAATTGGTCCATCAATCCTTTTAAGACTGTCAGCGCCCACGTATAGTTCTCTTCCCGCTCGAACTCCAAATACGCGGCGGCAATATGAAATGTCATTTGCGTCGAGGTGACACCAACAATTTCCAACAAAGGTAACTTGTACTGTTTGTCTTGTATGTACAATCCATAAATAGGACTCTCGAAAAACATCGCAATAAATCAACGCTCGTTGGGTGAGCGAAGAAAATATTCTTGACAACGTCGGTCTTCTCACGAATGTGATGATATAAATATCCATGCTCATTCAACTTGAACATAAGCCGCTGCATTTGAGATCGACCCGACGCTCTACAACTCTATTTTGCAACCGAGCATTGTAGATAGTCCTTATTGTGGACTTATTATCTACAAAATTTTCTTTTAACCCAAACAAAATGTCCTTGGGTTTACTATTTGTGTGAGACAAATTAATGACAAAGTCTTTCTCCTTGGCCGATAATCGACCAACATATGAGAGGCCCTCCAAATAGTCTCAGCTGGATGATTGTGGACACCACATTGAACATCCAATGCCCAAGGTCCATCACCGATATTTGTCTACCCTCAACCGAAATGGACAACCACACTTCTTCGTTCCAGCTTCTCTTTTCCTCTTTGATTTGCTCACAACGCCTTTTCCATGGTAGCTTCTTCGTTATTTACTTGACAACTTTCCAGGCTTCTTGAATTCCGGTAATTCCCACTACGTTCACATGCCAAAACTAACCGAGCTCTTTTCTTACACGACCCACTATCGGATCTGATAATTACAATCACCATCCCATGTTCCTTTCCCGTCACACGCACCCAATCAAACAATGCATCACGAGATATAAACATTTCATACGTCGTGAAAACATTTGTGTAATCCATAACGATATCTTGAACCGGTTCAATCTCCTTAACAACCGGCGCAACACTACCCTCGGTAGACAAGGTGTTTGAATCCTGTTTACAACAAAAGAAAATTTTCAACAAAACATAACCTGAAAAGTTTCTGTTCGGTAAGGAATTAAGGAACACCATAGTGGTGTTCGGGACAAGCCATAGAACACCATAGAGGTGTTCGGGACAAGCTATAGAACACCAAAGAGGTGTTCGGGAACCACCTAACGAACATCACCGTGGTGTTCGGGCCTACCTCAGAACATCACGGTGGTGTTCGGGTGCGATGGAACATATCAAGTATGTTCGGTAGGTGGTCACCGAACACCACTGTGGTGTTCCATAGACCAGTCCCGAACATAAAAGACGTCCCAGTATGTCCGAAATTTCAAAAAAAAAATGGATTGAAAACTTGAAAACGGTAGAGAATACTTACATCAATGGTCTGCTTTACTTCTTTAGTATCCATGTCTGATTTTTGTTGCAATGTGGTTGCTTTACGTCGTTCGTGGGTAATGGGAGTTTGATATGAGATGGTAAGTTGAAGTTGTAGTTGAGTTTGGAAGTATGGATGTTGTGAGTTTGGCTTTGGATGCTAAACTGGGTTTGAAGTTCTTGAGTTTTTGAGAGAGTTTGGGTTGGTTGAGAGCTGGGTTTGGAGTTTGAAGAATGTTCATAGCGATATACGTTATAGCCGCTTGTTATGGGGGAGGGTGTATTGATGAATTGGTTGATGGTGTATTTAGAAGTTTAGGTGGTGGTGTTTTGGTGGTGTATTTAGAGGTTTGGGTGGTGTTTTAATATTTAGGGTGGTGTATTTAGTAAAAGAAGGGTATTTATGTCTAATAATATAATGGCATTTTTGTAATTTAATTGGGGGGTGTATTAAGAGGATTGGGTAGTGTTAATAGCAATCCTCAAAAAAAAAATGAGGATTGCTATTTGCACCCATAGAATTTCTTAGTACACTCCCTAACAAAAATTACAAAAATGCCATTATAAATTTAGACCTAAATACCCTTTTTTTGTTCGCACCCCTACCGAACATCACTATGGTATTCGGCACCCTACCGAACATTACTATAGGTGTTCGGTAGGGGTGCCTTCTGAGGGTGCTTGAACACCACTATAGGTGTTCTAGAGAGTACCGAACACCACTATGGGTGTTCTATAACCCGCACCGAACAAACTGTTTAAAAAAAAGAAGGGAGTGGGTGTGTGGGGAGGGAGGGGAGGAGGAATGTGGCGGTTGTGTTGGAGGGGGGAAGGAAGGAGGCACTGTGTTGGGGGAGATGGAAGGTGGCGCCGTGTTGGGGTGGGGGCGGAAGGAAGGAGGTGTGGAAGGGGGGGGTGTACTTGGAAGGAGGAGGATGGGGTGAGGTGTATTTAGGGTGGGGTGTATTTAGTATTTTGAGGAAAATATTGGTAAGGGTAGAATAGGAAATTAATAGGGGGTGTACCTAGTATTTTGAGTGATTGAAAATATTAGGGTGGGGTGTACTTAGTATTTGGGTGTACTAAGTAATTTCATGGGTGTAAATAGCAATCCTAAAAAAAAATAGCAGTGCTATTCCCACCCCAAAATTGCTGAGTATATTCTTTTTACCATTATTACAAAATTGTCATAATTTTAAAAAACTATATTACCCTTAAAAATTTTGAAAACCCTGTGCAACACCCTTTACCGCATGCTTAATGGTATGTGCGGCACCCCCGGCCGCACGCCCTAAGGTATGTGCGGCGGACCAGTGCCGCACATTTCTTAGGGCGTGCGGCCGGGAGGTGCCGCACACTCCGTTCGCAGTTTTCTCTAAAAAATTCAAAAAATTATTAAAAAATTTAACCAAAATGCGTGTTTTCAAGCCTAAGTAGTGGTTTGACTTTGTGCAATTTTTAGGAAGCTAAGTCGAAGTAGATGAAGTTTTAAAACAAATGGAGGGGATAGAGATTAGATGATAGAGAGAGAAATGGAGAGTACTTTAATTTTAGGAGGAAGGTGGGTTGAGTAGATAGTGTTTTAATTTGAATGGGTGAGAATTGAGGTTTATTGTTCAAGGGTAAAATAAGAAAATAAGTGGGGGTATACTTAGTAATATATGTGGTATAATATTTAAAGGGTGGGTGAACCAAGTAAATGGGTATACTTAACAATTTTGGGAATTGGAATAGCAATTCCCTAATCCTAAATTTAATCATAATCACGTTCATAAAAGCTAAAAAGTATAATTGAGTAGTTGTGCACAAATTCACTATATATTAAAAAGCTTCGTTAAGTGATGAAAAAGAGACTGTTCGGTGGAATCACATGGTTGAGATTGATATTAGAGTTTTAATATTTTATATATAAATTCCAACATATATATATATATATATATATATATATATATAGGAGAGTATTTAATGGTTATTGTTTTATTTAATCATCAATGGTTACTCTCATTATCAACCATTTGATCAAAAATTAAAGGTTGAGATTTAATAGTTAGTTGAAAAATGTAATTAATGCAAGTAAGTGAGTCATTTAATGCATTAAATCTCAACATTTAATTTTTGATCCAATGGTTGATAATGAGAGTAACCATTGATGGTTAAATAAAAAAATAACCATTAAATACTTCTCCATATATATATATATATATATATATATAGAGAGAGAGAGAGAGAGAGAGAGAGAGAGAGAGAGAGAGATTTGAGTAACGGTTCGTAAAATGGAGCGCGTACCACTAATATTGAAACCAAACTGTTCCACTTTATTTCGATTATTCCCCGTCACCTCTCATTGAGAGAGAGAGAGATTTGAGTAACGGTTCAGAAAATGGAACGCGTACCACTAATATTGAAACCAAACTGTTCCCCAGCTTTATTTCGATTATTCCCCGTCACCTCTCATATCAAGTCAAAAACCAATTAATATCTATTAACTTCGGTTCTCAATTCAATCAAAGTATCCAGTTCAGTACAAAATTGTCATCCCTATTTATCACATTACTATCTCTTCCAAGACTATGATACATGTATTTTAAATGTCTAACGTTTGTACATCAACCCTATGCTCTTCCTCTATTGAATATCATAACGTCACTTCCCATACTTTCAATCGGTTCAGTGAGGCTTTCCTTCGCACTTTTTAACCACCTTCGCACTTTTTAACCACGCACCTAGGGGTGGCAATTCGTGCTATCGTGTCGTGTTCATGTCGTACTATCGTGTTTTCATGTTATCTATCTTATTTGATCATAAATATAATAATAAATGTTATTTTAACTAAATTTTTAATTTCGTGCTTTCGTGTCGTGTTTCGTGTCGTGTCGTGTCATATCGTGTCATTTGTCTCTGTAATTCGTGTTTTTAATCGTGTCGTGCTGGTTCGTGCATTCGTTTCGTGTCAGCCATTGCCACCCCTACTGACGCACCCACCCCTTTCCACAACCGATGTGGAATAACCCAACAATCTTCCCCACACATCGGGCCCTGGGTTGGGAGCACCAGCAACCCCATCTCCCGGAACGCAGGGAGGAGTTATAACATGAGCTCTCATTTTGCAACATACGCAATGCACGTTCCAGAAGAAAACAACCACCAGCATAAACCAAACACTTCAATGCCAAGTCACTAGTCAACAAGAAATCAGAGAACCCTCCAATTTTTGTTCAATTTTATTTTAGAAATGAGTTTGAGAAAATGTTTCGAACCGAGATGGCAAGAATGAACGTACCGATTAAATACACAACAATCACTTACAAATTTGGATCTTGCTACGATAGAAAAAACAGTTAAAGGAGACCTGTCTATCTAAAATCTTTGAGGAAGAAAAATGTCCAAAGATCCAATGAAAGAGAAGGAAGAAAACATTACTATACTTAGTGAGCTACACATGCGAAAACTTTAATACTCTCTTCAAGGTGGCCAGCATTACTTATTTTCTTGCATATCCTCTTCAGTTTTCCAGACGACATCATCCAAGCAGGTGGAAAGACTTTTATAAAACTGCAAAGTGAGAGACGAGAAGTAAACAAAATGAAGAAAAGTCAAAAGCCATATTACAGCAATTGCTCAATCACTTGTTAGAAGAAACTTACGATTCATCCTCCCTGCATATTTTATGCTACCTTTGCTCAACTAGCAAGAAAAAGTTGTGGGTTCAATCCCCTTCAAGGTCCCCTTTTTGGGTGCTGAGGTGATTGCGTGTAAAATGTTGGCAAGCAAAAAAAGGGACCGGGGGGGTGGGGGTGGGATGGGGTGTGCCAGGGAAAGCATGTTAATTTGAGAGCCATTTAGAATGAACTTAATGCTCCCATTCCAGATTGCAGAAGATTATATACGGAAAACTTAGTATATCAGAATCTGTGGTGTTCATAATCATAGGCAAGAACACCCAAGCTAAGTATTCCAGAATATGGTATCTCTAGTAATTAAACTTTGTTCCTTATACTGGGAATATTTAAGCACAGCAGTACCCCTTTACGAAACCAAATCTCCATCCAATCCCCTGCAATACTACATGAAGCTCCAGAAAAATGTCCAAATTTTCTTCTCTTTTGATATTTCATTGAACCACATGAAGGTGACATTTTAACTCTACGCAGAAAATATGATAATTTCAATACTTTAACATTCCAGCATGACTTGTTCTACAACACTCGATAAGTTTTATGTACTTAGAGCTGAAGGAATTATATTCCATTTTGAATAACAAAAGCGTTCAGCTAAGAAGTTATTAGTACTTTTAGCAGGTAAGTATAAACGGACTTCAGCCGGGTTTCTATCATTTTACATTAAGTTCTTCCAGAAAATAGATATTAGTATGAAGTTTATTTGCTTGACAACCATAAACCTCAAGGTCCAGCATATAGAAAAATCAATAGATGATCGAGAAAATACTCGACTCAACTCAACTAAGCCTTTCAATCCTTATTAGCCATTCATTACGGTCCAATGCATGATCAAAGACAAGCCATACTCATTCATATCCTTTTCAATTATTGACGCCCATGTCAGTTGCGGTCTTCCCCTAACTCTTGTATTCATTGATTGAGAAAACAAAAAGTAAAACAGAAGTAGACCTTCACTGGTAGGAGGATGGTTTTTGCCTTCTTATGGTTCTACATGAAGGCCATTTCATGGCTGGCTGGAGATGGTGATGCAGGTAAAGGAAACCTAAGAGAGACCAGATAAATGCGAATTGTGGAATATTCTGTTCAGATTAGAATTTAGGAGTTCTAGTTTTTTAGATGGTCCTGGAATCTTGCATTGGTGTCTTCAAAAAGGTACTGTCTAGTCCAAGCTGTTTTCTTAGTTTCTTAACCAGGGGTGGCATGGTAATTTTGTCTAGGACTGCATTATTCTATCTGGCAGGATATTATCACACCTAGTTAACTACTGCACTCTTTTAAGTGAAAAAGTCTTTTTGGTCAAAACTTTGGTCTTCAAGATTACTTGCTCTCCAAGTTGTCTCGGTCTCCAAGTCAAGCCTACTATTTATATTGCTATGTACTCCAGATTTCAGCAGTTAATGAATGAAATTAAAAATATTCGAGTGTGCTAGTTTGATGTGTGATGCATCTTTCTCTGGCGTGTGAGGCTCAAGAACCCTAGGTCTGATGCCTATGAGACCCACAATTCAGATCTGAAATCAGTCAGAGTCAAGACCCAAAATCAGACACTCAATCCTCCCCTCTTCAACTTCTCAGTGTGACTGTTCATAGTTTTAGACTGCCCATACACTGTGCTGCATCATTTCGAATTCATAAAAGGCTCTTACAGGTAAATGACTTTTGAGCAAAAAAAATAAATAGAAATCTCCCAATCTCAACAAAAGAAGATAATAGTAACTTGTTAGTTATTATGTGATTCTGTGTAGACACATTAATTTTGTATAGCATGCATCACCAGTGGGTAAAATGGAATACAGAAACAAGTTGTAAAGTAAATTCTTAGCTCTTGACTACCTTATGGAACTCCAAAGTATCGCCTTTTGCTTTTCGTACCTCAACCATATGAAGAGAAGGCGCTACCTCAAATACCTGATTACAGTGTAACAGTTGTTATAGTTAAATGAAGACAGGTGAAAGCTGAAGTCTCACATGGGTTTATCAAGTCTTCACAATCTGTACCTCAGTAGCAACATTAAGGTTTCCTTTTCTTCCAGCTTTCATATTTTCAAGCCGCATCTAAGGTGAAAAGCGCAAAAGTTAATTTTACAAAACTGCTTCTAAAATATTTCATCTATGTAATTAACTCTCCAACAGATGATGAACAACCAGATTCGGTTATGTAACAGCTCACCTTGTAATTTTTCTTTTGTGTATGTACGTGTGTGTGTGTATTATGCATGTAAATTGTTCACCTTGTAATTTTTCTTGTGAACATCAAAACCAAGCGGCTTTGCAGCTTCTTCAATCTTGCTAATTATCTCATTTGCTGGGCACTTAGATGTGAACCTTGTCTCCCTTTTAAAGCCCTGTTAGTCAATTATGTTCCCAAACTAAATATCAGTGCGACACCACAGGAAAGAGGGGTAAACAAAGTAAACTTGAAATAGACAATTCACATTACATACATACGTTCTTCTTTTCTTTTTCTAACGACGAAAATGATAACAGACAAGTACCCACATAGACATCTTTTTATTTTCGGTTCAATATTGTATAAATTATGCGCGCTATCAGAAAACGTGGAACTGTCCCAATATTTAAAGCATTACTTTCCGATGTAAGTTGATGAATGATCAAAAAACAGCTATAACGTATCTCAATGAGCTGTTAAACAGGTAGGCTACCCCACTAGAACTCAGAACTGACTCAAAATTGCCCGATCAGGCTCAGTTCAAGCTGCTTAGGCGAGCCGAGTTCGATTGTTAGTTTGTGCTCACAAAGTTACACGCGCCCAGCTGAGTTTGCCTTGATTCGACTCGTCTGTACGCGAGTAACCTGTGGTTCGATTTGAATCCATGTTACCCGACTCGACCGAAGAGTATATAACTAACTCACCAGTTTTCTTCCCAGTCCTATGACCAGAGCTGCTTACATACGCGCCCTACCTCAAAGAAATGCTCTCTGTGACACCTCCAAGAAACTCTCTCAAGTCTCTATGGTTGCCCTCTCAACGTTTTTTATCTACCACCGACACTCCTACCCCTTCAACACCAGTTAGCTTCCACCAACCCAACTATTCTAAAACCCAGATCTAGCCACAATCCAAACCAGATCTACATCCCAAAAAGCTCTCAACTTATAACCTATGGTCATTGAGGTGGACTCACATGGTGAATTTGCAGCACTTGTCCATCCCTCCATAAAGTAAGAGGGTGATGTAGAACAAATAATTCATCGACAAAAATATATATTTTGGAAGCTTGAGCAAAATCCCATGGATCTAATTAGATGAGAGTTAAATAGCCTGTTTAGACTAAAGAAAAGATCCCTTGGTAAGTTCTAGGTCACTACTAATACCACTATCTTGCCTTCTGCGTACGAATTAAATCTACTCTTAAATGGTAATTACATTCCGAGTCCTAACAGTACTAAAGATTTAATGTTACCCTATGCATCATCCCCCAAACTTTGGTGGGATGAAGTATTTACCTGATGTGTATACGTTACTGAATTGGAATGTTTGCGGAAACGTGAACGAAATGTGTATGGACAACAATGAAGTCGCAGCGGAGAACAGGTCAGATGGCGGGTTCACCAGCGAGGTTTCATTCGCCTAGCGTAAAGATCCCGTTGGCAGCCCTCTTCCCCTTGTGTTGCACGGCTTTGAGGACTTCTAGAAGCTTGCACGGCTTTAGGACTTCTAAAAGCTGGACCACACCCTCTTATCCACTCCTTGCGACCCAAACCGTGTGTCATATCAATTCCCATCATCAATGACTCAAATGACAATGTTAAATTATTCTTATCTATTTGCTTTGCATCCATAGCTTTATTTACGGAATCCCCTAATGCTCCTGTATCATTCTCCCCTTCTTCGGAAAGAATTGGCCTCAAATCTTCAAGCATCTTGTCGTCAATATACGGAGACAAATCACCCACATTAAAAGTAGCACTCACCGTATATTCTCCGTGTAAATCTAACTTGTATGCACTGTTTCCTACCCTTCCACCACTTGGAAAGGTCCATCGGCCCTTGGCATCAATTTATTCTTCCTTTTACTAGGAAACCGCTCCTTTCGCAAGTGTAACCATACTCGATCACCAGGCTGAAATTCAAGTTGCTTTCGATTTTTGTTGGCTTTCGTCTTGTATACTTCATTCACCTTCTCAATTCTCACACGGACTTGCTTATGTAGTTGTTGCATGGTTTTCAATTTTGCCAAAGCATCCGGCTACACCACTTCCCCTTTCTTTATAGGCACCAGATCTACGAGCAAGTAAGGATTAACACCATATACTACCTCAAATGGAGAATGCTTTGTGGTATATGTCGGTGTTCGATTGTAGGCAAATTCTGCATGGACTAACTTCAGATCCCAATCCTTTTGCGTCTTCCCCACTAATCCTCTCAACAAAGCCCCAAGAGTTCTATTTGTTACCTCCGTTTGTCCATCTGTTTGCGGATGATGAGAAGTACTAAACATCAGTTTAGTTCCAATCAGCCTCCAAAGAGTACGTCAAAAATGGCTAAGGAACTTACTATCTCTCACTCACAATCGTCCTTGGTACTCCATGTAAGCGCACAATCTCCTTGAAGTATAAATCAGCAACCAATGATGCATCATCTGTTTTGTGGCAAGGTACAAAGTGTGCTATTTTTGAGAATCGATCAACCACCACCATGATAGCATCCTTCCCCCTTTATGTCCGTGGTAAAGCTACGATGAAATCCATAGATATATCACTCCAAGGTTGTTCCGGAACGGGCAATGGTGTATACAAACCTTGATGAAAAGTGTTCTTCATCTTTTGACATGTAACTAGAGCTGTCAAAACAGGTTGAACCCACCGGGCCAGCCCGTCCACCTAAAAAATGTTGGTTGGGTTGATAAATTTTGATCCCGCCTAGGAGGGGGGTCAAACGGGTTAAACCTGCCCGGGTTGCGGGTTGAAGCGGGTTGGGTTGGGCTAACTCGCCAAATTGTTTGACTATATAAATTTAGTTTGACTCTTTGATTTTTAAGAAGTGTAGTTATATTCCCTTAATTTTTTTGGCTTTAATTTGTTAGATTCTTTCTTGGCCTTTTGTTTTATTTTTTTTATTTCATTAATTAGAAATTAAAAATAGTTGTGATATATTTTTGTTATGACTTTAATTTGTTAGGCACTGAGTTTTTTAACAAATTTTTTTGGCGGGTTGGCCCGCCCCAATCCGTAACCCAAGGTGGGTTGGGTTGGGTTGAGATATTTCAGCCCACTCATTTGGCGGATCAACCCAGCCCAGCCCAGCCCAGCCCAGCCCAGCCCAACCCAACCCGTCTGGTGACGTAACTCGCCCCGCTGCCCATTTTGACAGCTCTACATGTAACACATCGAGACACAATGGCTTGCACATCTCCAAGCATTTTCGACCAATAAAAATGTTCCTGAAGTAACTCAAAGAGTTTTGTTGATTCCAAAGTGTCCCGCTAGGCCCCCTTCATGTGTTTCTCGAACCAGCAACTCTCTCATCGAACACCTTGGAATACACAATTGATTCCCTTTGAAAAGAAACCCCTCTTGTAGTACATAACTCCCATTCGTTCCTTTCTCACATTCAAGTACAACGGGTCCAAATTCTGGATCTTTTCGGTAATACTCACTAGTTTGAAACCTAGTAACTTGACATTCATCGTGGCTAGCATTGAATACCTTCTTGACAAAGCATCCGCAACCACATTACTCTTTCCATCTTTGTATTTCGAAGAAAAATTGAAAGATTGTAGAAACTCAACCCACTTCGCATGCCTCGGCTTTAGTTTATATTGTCCATTGATGTACTTCAACGCCTCGTGATCTGAATGAAGGACAAAGTGATTCGGAGGGCGCCGGCCTCTTGCCAGGGGGCATCGAGCCATCACATCCAACAGTTGCACATGTTCTTTCTCATTCTTGCTATACACCAATATGTCGTCTAGATAAACGACTACACATTTGCCCAAGAATGGTCTCTAACACTTCATTCATTAGTCTTATAAAAGTACTTGGAGCATTTGTGAGCCCGAATGGCGTCACTTTCCATTCATACAATCCATGCTTTGTTTTGAACGCGGTCATCCATTCATCTCCTTCACGCATACGAATCTGATGATAGCCACTCCTCAAGTCAATTTTTGAATACACTATCGCTCCATGTAGTTCATCAATCAGGTCATCTAGTCGTGGCATCGAAAACCGATACTTGACAAAAATATTGTTGACTGCCCTACTCTCAATGCATATGCACCACGTGCCATCCTTCTTTGGTACTAATAGAGCCGGTACCACACACGGACTCATGCTTTCCTCTACATACCCGTTGACTAACAATTCTTCAATTTGTCTTTGAAGTTCTTTAGTCTCTTCCAGATTGCATCGATAAGCAGGTTTGTTAGGTAACGGAGCTCCGGGTATCAAGTCTATTTGATGTTCAATCCCTCTTTTTGGTTGTAGCCCTGGAGGTAGCTCATCGGGAAATACATCTCTACACTTTCCAAGTATTGGCTTCACTAAAGGATGTAATTCCTCCCCTTCTTGACTTTCGACCTCTTGGATTATGATAAGAAATGCTTGCCCATCCCTGATTGCTTGTTCTGCCTCATGTTCACTAGCAAATAGGCTTGATTTTTGTGGTGAATTTTTGATAGGTGTTACTTTAGATGGCGTCAAAGGATTTAGCTTGAACTTCTTGCCATCTTTCTTGATGATATATGCATTCTCCCTCCCCTCATGAGTCACAAACCGATCGAATTGTCATTGACGTCCCAACAATATGTGGCACACATCCATCGGTACAACATCACACAATATCTCATCTTTATAATTACCCATGGAAAGAGAGATTAGAGCTTGGCGACTTACTTGAACTTCTTACCAATGTAATTTGTAAGGACGCGAATGTGTTTTGGTTAGTACTTTTAACTTGTCAATGAGCACGGTGAAAACCGCGTTTTTACAACTCCCCCTATCAACTACTAAGTCGCACACCTTTCCTTGTACAAGACACCTTGCATGAAAAATCTGCTCTCTTTGCTCTTCCTCCATTGTCACAAGTTTTGCATGTAGAGATCTCCTCATTACTAATGTTTCCCCTTGGATGTCCTCGGAATCAAATTCCTCCACTCCTTCCTCCTTTTCCAATTCGGTCTTTTGAGCTTGAACCGAAAGGTTGGATTCTATCTCCCGAATTTCGTGCCAGTCAGCACCCTTTAATTGGGACATTCGGATTGGTAGTGACCATACCCTTGACATTTAAAACACTTGATAGTATCCTTGTTCCTTATTGGTTTCTTTCCTTCGGCTTTGTCACTGGTGGTAGCTTGGTTTTCTCCACTTGCTCATTTGGTTTAAGATTGTTTGAACCCATTTTGTCGCTAGAAAACCCCCTCGAACTTGCAGCCTTGTTCACCACTCTTTTTCTCTTCAGTTTGCCTTTCACACTTTGTTGATACTTTGCAAATTCATCAAAAGTAAAGCAAGGTTGTAATTCTACCATATTAGCTATCTCGGAGTCAAGCCCTCCCATGAATCTAGCAATCTTTTGCTCTACATGTTCTTGCATATCACAGACAAACGATAACCTTTCGAACTCTTCTATGTATTGAGCTACTGAAGAATCTCCTTGCTTCAATTGATTAAGTTTAGAAAAATTATCTTATCGGTAGGTGCTCGGTAAGAACCTACATTCAACATATTTCTTAAATTTCACCCAAGATTCCAGTTTGGACTTTCCCTCACGTCTCCGTTGGGATTTCAGATTTTCATACCAAATAGATGTATACTTTATAAGTTTGAGAATGGCAACTTTGAACTTTTTCCGATCACTATATTCCTTGTATTCGATCACTCGCTCCGCTACGAACCCAATCAAGATATCCATCCGGGTCCATGGAACCATCGAACTTGGGAATATCAAGTTTCAAGCCTCGATCATCATCGTCCTTTCTACGTCCATGTTGCTGCCTTAGCCTAGGACACCTATCTACTTCTTCATCCGAGCTTGATCCTTCAAATTCTTCATGCTCTTGCGGTCGTTCCTCCAATAGTTGCAACACTCGACCCACACGTTGTAGCTCTTGGATTTAACGATCACCTCGCAAATTTGCAGCAGGTCTAACGTCAAACCACGGGGACATTCGCCATGATTGTTTCACAGTTGGGATTCGCGAAAACCTTTGCTCCGATACCAATTTGATGCGTATACGTTACTGTATTGGAATGTTTGCGGAAACGTGAACGAAGTGTGTATGGACAACAATGAAGTCGCAGCGGAGAATAGGTTAGATGGCGGGTTAACCAGCTAGGTTTCACTCACCTAGCGTAAAGAACCCGTTGGTATTACCTTCCTAAACCTAAGGAATGCAATAACCAGGTTTTGAACAAAACTTTATTCGTTTTCCATTGCTTTTTATCTTAAAAACGTGATTTACACAATCTGAAGTAAAGTCTTTATATAGGCAAACGAAAATAAACCCTATTCCTTAGATGAAACTAACTAATAAACCAAACTAGACTAGGAAACACAATCCAAACTAAACTAGGAAACATAAAAGAGAAATAAAAAGAACAAAAGGATTTCCTATTTCCTAAGGAAACCGTGTTGCATTGCTGCCCTCTTTAGGAAACCAAAGGATTTCCCTATTTCCTAAGGAAACCATGTGGCTGCCCTCTTCCCGTTGTCTTGCATGGCTTTAAGGACTTCTAGAAGCTTGCACGGCTTTAGGACTTCTAGAAGCTGGACCGCACCCTCTTATCCACTCCTTGCAATGCATGTGACCCCCATGTGACTCCCTAAACCGTGTCTTATCAATTCCCATCATCAATGACTCAAATGACAATGTTAAATTATTCTTATCCATTTGCATTGCATCTATAGCTTTATTTACGGAATCCCCTAATGCTCCTGCATGATTACCAGTATAGGAATATTTCTTGTTTCAAGAGACCCAACCTCTCAAGGTTCTTGTTCTTTGTTGCAATCTCCATTATTTGGTATTAGAGATGAACCCTGGCTGTATCAAAACTCTAAACCAAGAAAATGAAACTTAAAAAAGCTTGATTATTAGAGATGAAGCCTGGCGGTATCAAAACTCTAAACCAAGAAAATGAAACTTAAAAAAGCTTGATTCTTTCTATGAGAACCCATGCCAATCATAATATCTATAACCATCAATCATGCCCACAAGTTACAGTCTACAGATTTACTTCTTCCTTAGGCGAGTTACAATCTACAATTATGCACAGTTGACTATACACACACACACACACACATACACATACTTTTCAGGGATTTTCAAGCCAATCTATGGGTGTTCAAGGATTCTCTCATGCATTATCTTAGTATCAAGGAAAAGCAATTCTCGCTTCAAAAGGTTTCTCTTTTGATGAATAGATGGAAATATTTCTTTGTAAATTTATAGGTATTCAAGAACCCCTTCACCAAAATCAAGGAACTATCCACACATTGTTGAATCGAAATAAGGAATGTCAATCTTTAATAATTTTGACATCATCCAATTGTTCTTGTTCTCAAATGGGTCCATTCAATGATGTCAAATTTCCCAATGAGAGAATAGAATCAATTAAAAGGGACCCCAAAATAACCAAGAAGGATCCATATAAACCAAGTATCCAAACATTCCCCTTGACTTTCTGGGTTATTTTTCAAGCAAGCAGAAAAAGACTACAATGGTATGCAATCAAATACTAGATCGGTCAATCTAAGAGCTAATGCTATAAAGAAGTTTGATAGGATCATTGGCCAAATCCAAGTTTCGTAATAGAGCAGGTCATTCTATAGTGAGGTGGTTTGGGATTCTCCTATTCTTAAGTAGTAGCCGTCTTTATGTGGTTCTAGTTCCCAGGTTCTAATATTGCGGCTATAGACTCTTGAAAATGGATGTCTATACACATCCTCTTACCTAGGAGTGGAGCTAAGAGGTTTTCCTTTACAACATATGTACACACATACATATATATACACACACACACACATATATATATATATATATATATATATATATATATATATACATATATACATAAATATATATAATGTGGCTGGATCATCATGTACAAACAGCAATTTGCTCACAGAAAGTGATGTAAATCTCTTGTAAGAGCTTTGATAGTTGTACATTTAAGGATACAAAAGAGCTAAAAAATGTGCTCGATCATAGGCATCTCAAATATAATGGCACTCCACTTCGAGGATGGTTCTGGAGTAAGCTATATTTGTAACAGTTAAGTAACCAACTCATCTAAAAGCTTAAGCTATTAGATAGGGACCCAACAATGTATATCAAACTTAACACTCCCCCTCACGTGTAACCGTCCACACGTGGAGAGACAAACAAATATGCCACACATACTCATCACAAACCAAACAGAGTAACAACATGCACTCACAATATCTCGGGTAACAAATGCAAGCGGGATAACTCGAACCCACAACGTTGCGAGAGATGTGATACCATGTTAAGTAACCAACTCATCTAAAAGGTTAAGCTATTAGATAGGGGTCCAACAATGTAATCAAACTCAACAATAACAATCTAGGTGCAGGAATTCTCCAACTTGAAGCTAGTTATGTCTCTACTATCATTCGCATTTTTAATGATTTGTGTTATCAAGTACAGAGTAAATGAAAGATAATAATAAATAGGAGGAAGTTTTGTGTATTCTCATCATTGCTCCTCCCAATCTCTCTACATCTCACTTCATCGCACTTGCTTTCAAGCAGCCATATTACTAGGGTGATAAGATTGCCTCTAGAATATGGCACAAAAATTATATCCTCAGCCACAAAATTCTACAGAAGGAGAAGAAGAAGAAGAAAAGATTTCCAAGGGTACGTAAGTTCCAACCTGCTCTATATCAAAGAGATTTCCAAGGTTGAGCCCCTTTGACATAGATATCAATTCAAAGGCATTCATGGCTGCCGGATGCTCCTCTTTTTTTTCTGTCACGTGATATTCCTGTTGCAAGCCACAGAAATAATGTCTTAGAAATTCATATATACAAAAGGAATCTCTGAACTTATTTTGAAAGTATTGAAAAGTATTATACTTAATTGTTAAATATTTTTGCTTAACTCACTTCAGAATCCATAAAAACAGCTTCTACATCATCCAAACTCGTCTCTTCTTTCTCATCGAAAACTGGTGGTTTGTAATCTTTCTTAAACCACTCATTATCCAAGATTTCAGACATTGTGATGCGCTGCAGTAGGAATAGCATTTTCAAAAGGAAAAGAGATCACTTAGTAAATGGAAGTCGATTAATGAATGGAAGGCCCTAAAATTCTGTATATGTGCAATATTGTGCAAGTACATGATGCCGTTGAGATAATAAACAAAGAT
The DNA here is from genome assembly GCA_016624345.1 of Platycodon grandiflorus. Taxonomy (NCBI): domain Eukaryota; kingdom Viridiplantae; phylum Streptophyta; class Magnoliopsida; order Asterales; family Campanulaceae; genus Platycodon; species Platycodon grandiflorus. The sequence continues at coordinate 27,670,150 of CM028366.1, read as the reverse complement.
ACCATAGTTGATGCTCCAGTAATGCATAAGAAACACAAGCTTGACAATGACCTTATGGAACGTTCACTACTTAAACAAAGCCAGAAGTTGGAGGTTGGTACAAAGAGGGACAAGCTGATGCGACACGCAAGCTTAACACCAAAACATTTCATATGCAACTACCATTCGAATATTTTGTTTTGATATATAGGGAAAATCTACTTGGAAGATATAATTGAGGACTCTCGGAGTTGAGAGCTAGATTAATAAAGCCATAGTACACTGTATTTTAGCATTATAGTTATCCAGTTGAATTAAGGTAAGCCTCATGGTCTATAGATTTGAATCTATGGTATCTGGACTTGGCTATGAGGATCGGATCCACCAAAAATTTCAGATTTTGCACTAGATCTAGTGCAAAATTTCCACATACATGACACAGGTACTTTGGCAAACATGAAGGGTGCAGGTAACATAGGATTTGATCTAACCCTGGTATGAGTAATGTGGGCTCGTGCTCCTGGCCTCCTGGTATGTTGAGCACTTGCAACTTACAAAGATACACATTTCCTTCTCCATTTCCCCCCTTCCTAACCCTTTATTTTCAGTCTTGACACTAGTAGGGCTGGTCGTGAATCCATACTTACTGACCTAGGACTAGTCGTGAATCCATACTTCTCCATCTCCCCTTTCTCTCTCAACTCATTATACACGAATGATAGTGAATGATTCCTTAGTCCTACACTAGTTGGTACTTCTGTCTAGCCGACCTCGCTTAGCATCAAAGAATAACAATCTTTCCTCTATTTTTTTCCAACATATCCATCTTTAACTTTTAGTTATGAACTGGCGAGTCTCCCATTAATCACCGTGTTTTATCCTCACCCGTACACAATTGCTTCTAACAAAAACGTTATGTTAGGAATAATTGTAATTAGATCTATATTGTTGATGACTTTGTACAGGACTAGCTTAGCGCCCCCTATAATTTTTCTTAGGAAATTAGTTGTTAAGGAACTTTCGGGGACACAGCCGACTGAAACTTCAAGTTGCAAACTTTTGGAAAAAGCTAATCTTGTTGGTGAGAGTTTAGAAGATGGTTTTGTTAACAGAAGCCATTTTCTTATGTAACTAAAAAAAAAATATGCATATCTACTCAAGTGACCAAGAAGTGAAGCAATAGAGCATGCAAACGAACCGAGCAACGGCCAAGTAGCAGCAGTCTACAGCTTACGTGATACATGAACAACTTTGAATCACTAGTAGCTACAAGGCACGTGTATAAGAGCCAAAGGCAAATTTCGATTTCCAAGTACTGGTACTTCTGCCCACACAACCACTTTGTGCAAATGAACTCTAAAACAGAAAACGTGCCTATTGAGGAATCAAAAGTTTCACGTTACAATATGTTTGATCAATCTCAAGTGTCTGATTAAGAGTAATTCCTTCCTCCAACAACTAACTGATGTCTTGCTAGAACATAATAGCGGACTTCAAATTTGAACTTCAACAACTGAGAGTTGAGACTTCACGCAAATACACCAAGTCCTCACATACAGAAATTTGGCTCTCACAGCACTGATGTTCATAAAGCCCATATATGAGATATTGCTCGCTTCAACTCACTTTGGAAGAAGAAGTTGTGACTTGAATCCATACATTCAAGGCACTCAAAACTCAAAGCTCAACTGCTTTAGGAACAGTAAAACACAAATCCTTCAAAACATTAAGAAGTTAAGTGTTCCATTAGAGACTTCTTCAGATTTGCTCAATGCTACACGCCTAAACCAGCTATCACACGTCAACACAACAAGCCGAAACAAGTATCTTAAAACTCTACTGTTCTGTACTTAGTTTGATGATTAGTGTGCATAAAAGCTTGTTAGCTTTGAGACTGTTTTTGGAGGAACAGTCGAACGCTCTTGTTTGAGCAAAGGGATTTATGTGGTGGTACCAAGTTGTGCAGAAGAGTAGATGTAGGAGACCTTTCTAGCACCGAACCACTTTACATCATCTAGATCATCTAGAACTCCCACATCTATGTTGTGGCGTAAAAAATATACGTGGAAATCACACTTACACCAAACTCTACTTAACCTTTGTCCCAATTACTTGAGGCTGGCTACGTTAATCCTTTTTCTCCAACACCCCTTCCATGAGCTTTGTGTAAAGAACAAATATTATGTTATTGCACCGAAATGCGTAACACCAGCATATCAGATTAGCGGCTCAGATCAGGGGTATGTCACTACAGACCTCACCCAGTGATGTGATCTTGAGGTCCAAGAATTGTGTTCTACAAGTGGAAGGGCTCAAGTGCCATGTTTGGAAGCCTATGGGTGAGTTTGGTCGCAACAAAAAGACAAAAAAAAAAAAAAAAACTCCGAAACGCAGGTTTTAGCACACATGGATTCCAAAACCGGGAGTTTTAGGGTATTAGTATATATTTTGGTATTCTTTTCCTTATTGATTTATTAATTACTCTAAATGTTTTAGGAGTTTTGTTTTGAAAAGTTAGGGTTTTAGGTTTAAACTTAATTGCTTTCCTATTTCTTTTAGGTTTCCTTTCCTTTGTTTGAGAGATTTTAATTAATTTCCTTATGTAATTTTAATTAGTTTCCTTGTTGGAAAAGGTTTAGGGTTTTTCTTGTAGCCTATAAAAAGGCACTTCAACTTTGTAATAGTTTATAGATATACGTTTTATGATTGATTGAATTAATTCAATTGTTTTCACATAATTTGTGAGTTTTAGAGAATCTCGTGGATTAACTTATCAAACTTGTTGAGCTGCAAGCTTGTCGCGTTCCATAGATTTGGTTCCTAGTTATTCCTAGTTAATTGCGAACAGTGGATTGAAGTTGCTTCCCAAGGTTCTAGAGATTGGTATAGCCGCTCTAGGGTTGAGGGAAGCTCCCTATCCTTTGTTTGATTCGTTGTTTTCCGCATTCAATCCGTTCTCCAAGGTTGGTTCTCTTTGTCATCGTTCTTGGGTTCACATCACCCAGGAACACCTGTAGACTTTTACTTTGATGTGGAGGACAGTTGTTATGGTCTTCCGTAAAGATGTTTGTCAAGATCCTAGACATCGGCCAACAATGGGATGCCACTACTAGACTCACTCAGATTTCCTCACATGCTCAAAATATGAATGGAAATCACTACTGGCTCTAAATAGTGATCTTTCCTCATCAATGAGAGATTGATTGATTATTTTGACATAATTCTTTAAGGAATGCAAGTCCTTGCTCTCTCTCCCACTTGGCATCAGCTCAAATCATCACCTTCCTTTCTCTACTTGTGTGCAAAGCGAGTTGTCACCCAGCACAGTACCCACTTGAAGCACCATTATACATTCAGACCCTCAAGGGGAAACTTAAATCACTCCTCACACCCCCCCCCCACACACACACACACAACGCCTTGCCCTAGTTTCTTCAACAAGAAAAAAGATGGAGCTAACCTACCAACAATTTCAAGACAAGATTAATAAAATTGGAAGTGACAGTTCCCAGTATCTTTACGAGTTAAGAACTCAGGTTTCACTGAATAGTAAGTTGATCCTAAGATGAATAGTAAGGTTATGCATTCGGTCTCATAGACTATAAGTGAGATCAAAGAATCTAAGTACTTTAAATCCACCTTATAAAAATTGAGTTACCAACAAATCCTATGAAGCCAATAGAAAAAAGTTCAAAAAAGTATAAAATCTTACCGTCATAGGGTTGGGGTCCAAGATTCTTATTATCAATTTCATGGCACTGAAGGAGAGCCAAGGTGGACAAGTGAATTCTCCGGCTGAAATCTACAGAAAGACATGGAAAACTATGAAAGAAATGATGGAGACATGTGGATGAACTGTAAAATGGAATTACTACAATGCTCACTTTTTTATAAAGGTTCATAAGATTAGAATCATCAAAAGGCAAGTAACCTGCAAGCAGTACAAAGAGTATGACTCCACACGACCACAAATCTGCAGTTGCCCCATCATAGCCTTGATCATTTAGAACCTGAAGATATCATTGATACTGTCGTAAGTCCAAAACAAAGAACAAACAGATAAGCAAGTCAGCGTAATTAAATAATATCTGTACCTCAGGAGCAACGTAATTAGGAGTTCCACAGGTAGTGTGAAGCAAACCATCGTCCTGTCAAATCAACTTCTAAATTAAAGCATTCCAACTTTGTTGAAGATGTAAAAGTTAAGTCCAGTACATCAAACATTTTCCAAAGAAAGAAAAGCAGAAGAATAATCAAAATTCTCTCAGACCAGTTTAGGATTAATATAACTCGTTATTCATAAAGTCAAAATAAGAGCACAAAAGGAAAGCTAATTCCTATGTCGTTGACTGCCATATGTTTGAAGAAATGAAAGTCCACAAAAAAGGAAATACAAGAAAAACAACAGAAGTCTATGACATTTGCCTAAAACAAAGAATTGGGAACACAACTTCTTTAGCTGTTTCCCGAAAAGCCGGAAACTTCAGTTCATCCTCAACGGTGATATGATGCATGTAATGAGAGTTAACCTACTGGTTGGGTGCTGACAGACCCAGTTAATGTGGGTAGCTTCTTAATTTATTAATATATTTAATTGTTGCCGAGCAAAACAGTAGTGGTTGGGGATAGAGGAGGGAGTTCAGTCGCGGTCCATCGGCGTCTTATAGTGGATGAAACTATTACATTGTGGGCAGAAGATGAGTGGATCCGAGGCATACCTTCGTGCAGTCCATTATTCTCAAGCAATGTCAGGCTTCAAGATTATTACAAGGAAGAGCGGAATTATTTCTGTAGGTGAGGAGGTTGATTTCACATTTTTAGTCCTATCTTGGGTTGCCAAGTTGGTTCTTGTTAAGTAACCAACCCATTTACAAGCTTAGGACGTGACCACAATCCCCCCCTCTCTAGGATGCAAAGTAAAACGTGTATCTCTAGGTGCTTCACAACCGAACTGAGTGCCAAATTTCTGCACTACAAATACTAGGGGAAAACAAATGCGATGATTCAAACCCAAGATCTTCCCAAATGAAAGCTTCATACCATGTAAGCTAACCAATCCATCAAAAAGCTCACGCTGTTAGAGAGAGATTCTAGCAATGTATATCACGCTTACGGTTCTCTTCTTTGAACATACTTGGGACTTCCCCTAGGGATAATATATGACTCAAAAGCTATTTGGGATCCCGTAATTAAGCATTTCGATAAGCATTTACCCCTTGGAAAAGGCCTAATCCCTCAAAACCATTACTAGGCAAGTGGCTTTGGAGATATGTTGATGATTCATCTTGGACTAGAGTCGCTGTTAGAAGGAGTGGTTCTAAGTAACATGTTTGGTTATCGAACGACATAAAATTTTCCCTTGACGATTGCATACTAAAAGGGGTGGATCTAATTACTAAGAACATCAGGTTTAAGCATATTGACAGCAATGATATCAGAGTTTGGATGTTCTTGGTGTCTCCACATTCCCTGATGCAAATGATTTCCTGATCGTTCCGGAATTTCTCGGATTGGTTAGGGCTGTGTGGTTGATTCTATCTCAACTAAATATGGCCGCTTCTTGTGGAATCCTTGTTTTAGGAGATATCTGAAGCCCAGGAATTGGAGATGGAGAACCTATTTGCTATTTAGCATGCAGCTGACATGCTTTCTGATGTTGACAACTCCTTGCTTTGGAAAAGTAGCTCAATTTTTCCGGAAATAAAGGAAAGTAGCTCCAATAGTAAGTATGACGTTAGTTCCTTCAAGCTGATTCTTCTCCATAAACCCAACTCGAGTTTTCCTTGAAAGCCATTTGGTGTTCAGCAGCTCCCCTGAAAATTTCTTTTTTGTCTGTACTACTTCTTAGGGGTCTAACTGTTGTCAATTTGCGGAAATGAAGCAAATTATTGCAATCGATTGCTGCACATATTCAAAAGCTGAGGCATGAAACATCAAACACTTACTTTTTCATTGTGAGGTGGCTTGATATTTTCTGCACGTTATCTTCCATCGTTTGTCTTTTGTTGGACTTTGCATTGCTATCTTAGGACCTCCATCTTTCCTGGTCAGTTGAGCAAGTTAGTCAAAGGGAGCAACTTCCGTGTCCCTTATTCAGTCTCTTTGGCATCAAAGGAATAGAAGAAGCTTAAATCTGATGGTGCACAGACTTCTATTTATGATGCTTAACCTCTTAGTTTTTACATGAAGTTTGGCAGAAATTTTTGGAAGGTCTTGGGGCAGAGCATCTAATGTCTTTTGTGAAACTATGCATGGTTAGTAGTACAAATGATGTCATCAGATTGGTATTGCTCTGGACGGACTTCAGATTGTTTATTTTAGGAATACAATATTCTGGCAAAAGTCTTTCAGAAGAAGCGCAGCCATGAACATAATTCTTGATTGAGAAACTTCTAAATGTATTTAAATTATAATTCAGAATATAAGAAGTCTTATCTTCTCTTTCCCTCTCTACATCACCTCCACCTCTCCAACTGCCATCAACTCCTTTCTGATTCCCCTGCTTATTCCATGCTTAAAGATCTAAATTGACAATTCACCATCAACATTGCTATATTGCAATTTAAGAGTGCAATCTAGCTATTTAATGTGCTATATTGCCTATATCAGCCCCTCCATCAGTTCTTTTCCCAATTTTGTAAACAAAACTTGAGTTTGACTTATTTGCAAATGACTTGTAATACATTTCCCTTTTTTGTTAATATCGCCTTTTATAATGAGGGTTAAAGTTAGAGTTAGAGTTCAAAGACCATCGAAGTTGTAAGCTTAGTTTTGGAAAATGGACTAACAAGATGGGAGATGTACAAGGGGAAAGAGACTTGTAAGAATAATGTTACACCAACTTAAAAGTTGGTGGTTAAACGGTTCGTTTTTTCTTTTTCTTCTTGTTTTTCTTTTTTGGAATGTCCAACAATTTAATTTAATAAACTATTAAAAGTTACAAGTGATATACCCAATTATCAGAAACCCACCAAAAAGGAATCCACAAAACCCAAAAGGAAGCAAGATGCTCCCACTGCTACAAACACCAAAAGACCATCTACATGGGTACATTGAAAAAATACCAGCACAAAAGCATTCCACAATAATCCCCAGATTAGTAAACAGACCACAACAAGAGACAATACGAGCTATTGCTCCGATCAAAGAGTCCACTATTCAATTTTCGGATGGTCCCTTAAAGAGTTTCACCTTCAAATGTTAAATCACCAGTCTTTTAGCTTTACCCTACACACGTGACACAAGAATCTTGGGTACGCTCAAACATTTATGTAATCAAGACTTACTCCAAGGATAATCATACAAAACTTAATTGTTACACTTTTCGTGGATTCTTGATTGGAATGGAGGGAGTATATGGCAGAAAAATAGCAACTATATTTTAATTGGTGGTTAAACTGTATAACCACTTTATTACACAATGTGATTTTTATCCACATATTTCCTGCAATTATAGCATTTTGCTACATTCTAAGTAAACAAAAGAGAAACTTATAGAAGAAGATATTCAAGTTTCCATAGCCATGCTACTGAAAACTCTCAATCCAATCTAAGAAATCACGCAGCAGCTCACTGGGAACCTTCGCATTGGAATACACTTCAAACCACAATATACATGTATAGTGTGACAGGTATAAAATAGGAGACTCAAGCTAAGATTCTGCTCATGTGTGCGTAAACGAAGAATTTTGAAGAAACATATGAGTCCACAAATATAATAAGTTACATTCTAATATTTACCCTGACTTGCTGTGAAAGAGCACTCAATCCAAAATCAGAAACTTTGAGATTTCCAGCAGCATCAAGCAGCAAATTTTCCGGCTGCACCAAATATAATTAAGAAAACAAAAATAAATATGCATCGAAAGGTTGTGAAAACATATGCTTAACTAAGATGCTTGCAGAGCATGCGCAGTACCTTTAGATCTCTATGATAGACACCCCTACTATGGCAATAGTCAACAGCATTAATGAGCTGTTGAAAATATTTTCTAGCTTCATCTTCTCGCATTCGTCCATGGTTTACCTTCAGAGTCAAGAAATTATCACATTAAGGAATGTGCTCTACTAACTATTTTGGGGAAATAATATGAAGCATTGGAAGTTCACTGACAATTTTATCAAAGAGCTCTCCGCCCGTGACAAACTCTAAAACAATAAATATCTTAGTCTTGCTCCCCATGACCTGAAGGAGAATATCATTACTACATTAAAGAGGCATATTAAGAAACAAAATATGATGACTGGAGACGAAAGAGAGAGGGCGAAAGAAACCTCAAATAAGCGAACAACATTTGGATGCTTTATCAATTTCATTGTTGCTATTTCCCTTTTTATCTGCATAAATGTATGACATGTAGTGAATTACAAAAAAGTAATGTAACATGATTCAAGTATTCAAGAAGTTTAATATGCAAATACCCCAAGAAAGCAAAAAACTTTTCTAGAGAATGAGTGAAACTCCCGCAAGTTATGGAACAGACAGAATCCATAGTATGGAAAATCCAAAAAGAAAAGCATAGAACAACAAAATAATATGCTCTACAGTCAGAGAGGAAGAGAGTCTTGAAGATTTATAAACAGAGAGACGTAAACAGACCTGTTCAGCCATTTTGTGTTTCAGAACTTTTTCCTTGTCAAGGATCTTGAGAGCAACAGGTTCCCCAGTTTTTGAGTTCCTAGCAAACTTCACTTTAGCAAATGTTCCCTCACCAATCGTCCTTCCCACCTCATATTTACCAACTCGACGCTTGATTTTGGGGGGATTCATTTTGTATTAGCAGGTGAAATACTCTTATATTTGCTGTTCTCTTAACCTGAGAAAGATTCTCCCTGGAACGGATAACAAAAACATGAACTACCACAGTAACTTCTCTAATTTACATAAATAACTTATCTTTGCATTAATAACTAGGTTTCAACATTACGAAGAAATCTGCATATCTTGAGATGTAATAGAACTCTCAAGTTTGGCAAGAATTACACAGCTCGTAACATTTGAAATCTTGGAGTAATCAAGAGTTTAGATCCAAAGTCTTAATATAAATAAATGGAAATTAGTTAGACCATGAAAGTAAGGTGAATATCATACATCAACCACAGACTCTCAGTAGTACTTTTTCCTATAGATACATTAAAGAGTGAGCCTTACTATCAAATCACAAATTGAAAAAAATATTAACAATCCAACTTTCAGATAGAAAGTTATAATACAACTATTTCTATAATTTTTACAGACCCTTATAATATCAATGAATTTTTGACGAAACCAAATGATATTTATTCAAAAAAAAAATTGTATTCAAAAAGACTTGAGCAGCAACCCAAGTATTATTAGCCAATAAGATAACTGAAGGGGAGCACAATATATCATGTAGCCGAAAGTACTGCCAAAAGGATCGCATGAAAACTTGCTAGGAAATGTGAAAAATTAAGTTCGAATGTGAATTGCACAACCAATCATCATACTCAGTGAACATACGCAAATATAGACACTTGTCAGGAATTTAACAATTACTCACCAATTAAGAGTTCCAACTTTTCAACTTTACAAGTCAGTTGGAATGGAGAGAGAGAGAGAGAGAAAGAGAGAGAGAGGATGAAAGGTATATGGGAAAAGCAAGCGATTTTTGAAAAAGAGATAATGATAGGGATCGCAAAATATATCTCAGCTTTTCATCTCAACCCACGTCACAGTCCATGTGATTGGTTAGGCATTACATCACTTCACTATCAACACTCCACTGCCATGGATTGGGATGGAAGTTTGGGATAGAATATTGGGATCCCAAAGCAATTTCCTTTTGAGAATATTTATGCAATGGGATACTCAGCAAGGTCTTGAAGCATTTTTAAAAATAAATTCAGCAATTAGCATTGATAAACTCAGAAAAAATAAGGGTCTTGTTAATGAGTGTCTAGAGATACTTGTTCAGAATCTACCTTTACTAATTGCCCAGAAAATGTTCCCAATGCATCCAGGAGGATTCCCTATAAAAAATCTTTCTACAACTATATGATTGACAGGTGCTCCTCAGTCACTTGTTATAATTTCCTAATAAATTCAGTGAATATATATGTGGATCCAGTTGCCTAGATTATAAGGTGGAAAACTATTGGCCTAAATTCAGCTGACTAACAAAATTCATACCAACTTAGAACTAAACATGTGATAGCAATCAAATGCTCATATTAACAAAAAAAAAAAAAAAACTCTTAAAACAAATAAAAAACTAAATTTTAAAAATAACCCCAGTTGCACAAAAAGAAAATTAGAACTGAACGAAACAAGGAACAACATGTGATAGTCATCAAATACTCATAATTGAAAAAGAAAGAAAAAAAAAACCCAATAAAATGATGATATATCAAACAAAGGGTAATTAATTACAGAAACTGCAGAATTAGGAAATCGAAGTGGAAAGGGGAAGAAAATGAGAAAACCAACCTGGGTGAAACACCAAATGTTCAAGTAGTGATGATGAGAATTAAAGGGTGTAAGAATTTAGTCCAGGAAAGGAAAGATTGAAAATTTAATATATTTTTTGGAGTTGAGAAGAAGCTGAAAAAGGATCAAAAGTTGAGGTTTAAGGATGAGAAGAAGCAACTTTTTAGTTGCTAACAGATAAGGAAGAAGGAGGGGATAAGCGGCTTTTGGGAGGGGTATTGAGTCGTAGAATTGGACAAGAGTTTGTTGTGTAATTGAGAGAATAATTGAGATTATCTATATGTATGTGTATACGTATTTTGTTGTTTTTTACAGATTACAGGAGAGAGAGAGAGAGAGAGCTTAACCAGAAGCAGGTTACCACAATCGGAAGAGAGCAAAATAAAATACTCTCCACGTTCATTAAATACTGCCTCGGTTTCTAAATCATTGTACTACTTCATTACTTTTTCAGTTAAATAAAAAATTTGATTTATAATTTTTTTTCTAATAAACAAAACATGTAAGTCTAATACTTAAAAAAAATATTACGAATTACGTATTTTTTTAAATTTTTTAAAAAAATATGGGCGCTAAATGACGCACCCAATTGCGCTAAGCAATGCACCTTTTTAATGAAATTTTTTTAAATATGACAAAATTACCTTTAATTAGTATTAGAGATAAAAAAGATTAGAGTTCTTAATAAATATATTGGTGCAGTTAGATTTAATGTACTGTTTACTTGTTCAGACAAATTTAACGAAAGACTTATGTAATGTACTGTTTACTTACAAAAACAAACTAAGCTAAATAAAATATAAAACTCACTTCTCACTATTCACTTCTCACTTTTCACTCTCACTTTTCACATTCACTCTCACTCTCACTTTATCTCTCACTTTCTCCCTCTAATAATTTCAATCTAAATCTTTATATAAGGAGATATGGATTACAACAATAATGGTAATTTTACCGCAAATAGCAATTTTACGGTACGTTTTTTAATTTATTTTAATGTATTTTATTTAATTCAGGGATTTTTGACGGACAAATATAGCCGGTCCGGCCATTTTAATTATAGTCATTCCGGCCCAATCGAGAAAAACCGGCCCGACATTAATGACTATAGCCGGCCCGGTTATATAACAAAAAGTCGGCCCGGCCCTTTTGGTATATAGCCGGTCGGCTATAGTCATTAACGCCGGCCCGGCCCTGCCTTGCTTCAAAATTTTTTTTTTTTGGTAAATAAAATTGTGTTGGTTTTTTTTTTTTTTTTTTTTATGTTAAATATAATTACAATATATACAAAAGAAGTAACATACTTTAATTAAAGTGTCTTGGTTTTTTTTTTTGTAAATTAAATAGTCTTGGTTATTTTTATTTTATTTTATTTTTGTTTTTTATGTTAAATATAATTACACTATATACAAATGAAGTAACATACTTTAATTAAATTGTCTTGATTTTTTTTTTGTTTTTTATGTTAAATATAATTACACTATATACAAATGAAGTAACATACTTTAATTCAATACATGGACAGTTGTTTTTTTTTTAATGTTACATTATTATTTGCAGGATATTCACATCGTTAATGATGATACGGAACATTTTCCTGATGTGTCTCATTTTTTTTCGACTGATGACGTGTTTGCATGTCGAGAAGAAGTTGAAGCTTGGATTAGAGCAATAGGAAAAGAACAGAATATGTACTTCAAGAATTCAAGACAGAAAACAAGAACGGACGAATGTAAAAGGTTATGGTTTGGATGTGAGATGGGTGAGGTTTACAAATATGGCGGAGAGTTGAACGAAGCGGACCGAAATTTGAGAGGCACAAAAAAAATAGAATGCCCGTTTGAAGTAATAGCTGTGGAAAATATCCTTGGTAAGTGGAACGTGATCATTAAAAAAGAGAAGGGCAAACACAACTATCCATTGTCGGATTATCACCAGTGGCATAGATCTGAGACGGCGTTTACTGAGAAGGAATTTGGTATGATCAAAGAATTAAGTCATGCAAACATAAAGGAGAAACAGATACTAAACGCCATAAAGAAAGAAAATTCGAAAAACTGCAGTAATTTGAGACAGGTACAGAAATCAATGTGTTTAGTGAGAAATATGTTTAAATAATTGATAACATTTTTTTAGATTCATTATTGACATAAATTTTATTTAATGCTCGCAGGTACAAAATGCCCAACAGAAGATACGAATTAATAAAATGGGCAACATGACAAAAATGCAGTATTTTTTTTTATTTGTTAAAGAATTTGGGATACCAGACATGGTTTAGGCACGTGGAAGGGACAAACATTTTGGGCGATGTCATGTTTGCTCACCCGAAGGCGCAGGAGCTGCTCACGTTATATCTGTATATTTTGTGTATGGATTGTACGTATCGGACAAACAAATATGATATGCCTATGTTGGAGATCATTGGGATTACATCGACGGGAAAAAATTATCACGTAGCATTCGCCTTCTTAAGAAATGAGAGGAAAACAAGCTTCTATTGGGCAATGTCGCAGCTGCGGATGATGTTTTATAGAGCTGCGGCTCTGGATGTGATAGTTACTGATCGAGAACTGTCTTTGATGAGTGCTATTGAATTTCATTTTCCCGAGTCAAAACATCTTTTATGCAGGCGACACATATCGAAGAACGTCAAAAAATATTTGGTACAGCTGATGAAAAATAAAAGATTTACCAAAGCATTTAGTTCAAGGTGGCAAAGGATAGTGCACGCCAATACTGAGGAGGAATATTAGCTTATGTTGGCTCAGATGGAAAAGGCTTGGAAATGGATCCCACCTCAGGTCACTTACGTGAAGAAGGAATGGTTGGAGCCGTACAGAGATCGATTTATCAATGCTTGGACCAAAAATTACGTGCATTTTGGAACACAAACTACCAACAGGTACTAATTTTATATTTATCTTTAATTTAATGGTTTAAGAAATCTAATTTTACATTGATCTAATAATTTTTTATGTGATGTCTTACAATAGAGTGGAAAGTGCACATGGGATGTTAAAGAGTTGGTTAAAAACATCGGCAAACAATTTGGATAGTTTAGTCCTGCATATCCATGACTTGATCGAGCTCCAATTCAATGAGATAAAGACTACATTTGAAAGGGCAAGGAACTTTGATTTTTGATGAGCTCATATATTCTTAAAAAAAATTTCTCTCTCTACATTTTCTCTCTCTAGAACCAAATCCCTCTAGGGCTTCCCAGTCTGCATGGCGGCGGCTTCTGCCGGCACTGATGCCCCCCCACTGCCGTCCTCTCCCATTATCAAAAAATCCTTCGCCTCCGTTGTTGCTTCATCCTCTACAATTGTTTCTCAAGTTCCCTCCATCCCCACGACACTTCACAAAGGTGAGCCAGCCATTAAACTTAATACAGATCTTATTTCCTTGCTGGCCAAACCATTCCACTTGACTCTTATAGGGAAATTCTCTCATGGACGCCCTTCAATGGAAACCTTGCGCAAACAATTCCTAACCTTGGGCTTAAAAGCTGATGTTACGCTGGGTCATCTAGATGCCAAGCATGTGCTTATCCAAGTCCACCATGAAAGCGACTACCAGCGACTGTGGATCAAAGATCAGTGGTATCTCGGGTCATATCCAATGAGAGTTTTCAAATGGACACCGGATTTTCATCCTGAGGTCGAAAGTCCCATAGTTCCTGTCTGGTTTAAATTACCAGGACTCCCAATCTACCTATTTCATAAGCAAGCTCTCTTCTCCATTGCTAGTCTTATTGGTAAGCCCATGCTCCTTGATGCTCCTACTGCTAATTTCACTCGTCCTAGCACAGCCCGTATTTGTATCGAGATCAATCTCACGAAAGCTCTCCCCACACGTCTGTGGGTAGATTGTGGCCCGGATATGGAAGGCTTCTGGCAGCCAATCATTGCAGAAAAATTGCCATTATATTGCACATTCTGTCACAGACAAGGACATGAAGGAGACTCGTGTAAGGTCTATCTCAAGGAATCAACCAAAGGAAAAGGCTCAAATCAAAACGACAAACCTAAGCAGTGGAAACCTAAGGATCCCTCTTCTTCTAAAGGCCGTCCAACGGTTGCTGATATTGACTCAACTAATCCTAATGCCATTGTTCAGGAAGAACCAGTTGCTACTTCTGATCTGGAAAAAAAGGATAATACTGAAGAGAGCTTAAATGATAATCCTGAGGCCTCTACAAGAGAAAACAAACGTCCACTGGAGACTGCTGGAGTAAATACTACACCTAATGTTGGAAGTGTTAATAATGCCACGGTAAACCATCCTATCAGCTCTGATTTAAATGCTGTTAATCATGTTTCTTCTACTAATGTTGAAACAGGCTCAATGATTCAAATTGAACAAGACACTATAGAGCACCCTACTCATGCTACGGGTCAAATTATTTTGGCTCCTACTAACATCTTAAATGAAGAGATTGTGCAAGACAGGTCCCCTGCAGCTATCTCAGAGCTGTGCGGTTTTGATGAGAGTAATCAAGAAGTTTCAGGCATGATGCAACCAGTTTATACATCCTCCAACCCCTTTTCTATTCTGAATGTGATTGAAGAAGAAGAAGATCCTGGTCACTCTAATTTAGAAGCTCTCAATATTACTCTTACCGCTGGCCCAAGACAGAACCAACTTAAAAACTCTGCTCCTCTTTCGGATCGGCTCACTAGATCAAAAGCCAAACAGGGTAACTTTTCTAATCAGTTTCCCCATGAATGTTAAGGCCCTTTTTTGGAATGCTCGTGGAGTAGGTAACGACCCAACAATTGCTCGTATTAAACAGCTTGTTCGTATTCACAATATTTCTTTTATTGCGGTGTTTGATCCTATGTTTGCCCAGGACAAAGTTAATATTATCACTCGTCGGTTGAAATTTCGGTTTAGCAGCTCAAACTCTACCAGTTCTATATGGGTTTTTACTAAACCTACATTAAATTGCTCTATTGTCCAAGATTTAACTCAGCATCTCACTCTCCGTATTCAGCATTATAGTTGGCCTTTTACAACTTTATTCTCTTGTGTCTATGCTAAATGTGATGCCGTGGATCGTCAGCAGCTTTGGACAGATTTAATTGATATTAGTTCACACCATAGTGATACTCCTTGGACTGTTGGAGGTGATTTCAACATTATTATGAGTCCTTTTGAAAAATTAGGTGGTCGTGGATGGGATAGAAATGGAGCTATGGACTTTCATGCATGCACCGCCGCTGCTGGTTTAATTGATCTTGGATATTCTGGCCCAAAGTTCACTTGGTGGAATAAAAGAGAGGGTAACTCTACAATTCATCAACGTATTGATCGGGTGCTCTGCAATACTGCCTGGATGGACAAGTTCTCCAATTCTACAGTCATGCATCTAAATCGCACATGTTCAGATCATAGCCCTCTTCTCTTTAATTTTTCCAGCGGACTGGGAACAAAAGCATTGGCATTCCGATTCCTTAATGTTTGGACCACTCACACTTCTTTTCTCGATGTAGTTCGAGTAGCATGGAACTCAAAATCTGGTGGCCGTCCTATGTCTCTTTTTGTGGCCAAATTAAGAGCAACCAAACAAGCTCTCCGCAATTGGAATAAAGAAGTTTTTGGCAACATTTTCAATAGAGTCAAATTGGCAGAAGAGGATGTGCTAGAAAAGGAGTTGATGTTTGAACTTAATAATTCGGGGGATAATCGATCAGCTCTTATGTCTGCCCAAGCCACTTTAAAAAAGGCCCCAGCGATTGAGGAGGCCTATTGGAGGCAAAAATCAAAAATCAAATGGTTTAAGGATGGAGATGGCAACACCAAATTATTTCACGCCTCGGTTCGTCAAGCACAAAGGAAGCTTTATATTCATACTATTCGAAATTCGGAAGGGGTTTTACTTGACTGTGAAGCTAACGTTAAGAAAGGCATAGAGGATTACTTCTGAGATCAACTTAAGTCTGACTCTTCTCCTACATCTATCGATCTTGCTATGATCCCTCTCTTATCGGCGATGCACGGAACCAAGATTTAATTGCTATGCCGTCTATTGAAGAGGTCTTTTAGCGTTTCAAATCTTAGTGGGGATAGTGCAGCTGGTCCGGATGGCTTTTCTGGTCATTTTTACACACATTGCTGGGAGATTATTAAGGATGATCTTTACAAGGCAGTTAGGGAATTTTTCTCTGGTTTTTCTCTGCCTCGAGCATGGTCGAGCACTCTTATTGTCACTATTCCCAAGATTGACTCTCCTGAGTCATTTAAAGATCTGCGGCCTATAAGTCTTTGCAACTTCTGCAACAAAATTCTCTCAAAAATTTTGGCATCCCGCTAAAATTCTTCCCCACATTATCTCTCCGAACCAAAGCGCGTTCACCAAAGGTAGGGTCATCCAAGATAATATCTTACTCGCTCAAGAGATGGTCACTTTTCTGGGAAAAAAGGTTAATGGCTCCAATATTGTTGTTAAGCTGGACATGGCAAAGGCTTTTGACAGGGTTTCTTGGATTTCTCTCACTCAAGTTCTTCGCAAATTTGGATTCCATGAAGTTTTCATTGATCTTATTTGGCGGTTGATAGCTGAGAATTGGTTCTCGATCTTACTTAATGGTGAGTCAGTGGGTTTCTTTAATTCTTCAAGAGGCCTTCGCCAAGGTGATCCTTTATCGCCAAGTTTATTTATCATTGCTTCTGAAGTGCTAAGTCGCAGCCTAAACCAATTGCATGCTCAGCATCCCAATGTCAGTTACTCAACTATTAGTGGTTGTCCTATCATCTCTCACTTGGCGTTTGCGGATGACGTGATCATTTTTTGCAATGGTAGTCGAAGCTCCATTCAACGGCATGCTAATCTCCTAAGAGATTATGCGTCTTCTTCAGGTCAGAAGGTTAATGTTCATAAAAGTAAAGTTTTTGTGGCTTCTTCCCTTTCTACTTCTAGAGCAGATCGTATTGCCATGGCTGGGGTCGGTTGGGGACTCTCCCAATTACCTACCTCGGGTGTCCAATTTATTTTGGCCGTAAGCAAAAATCTATATTTGACTCTTTGGTCCTCAAACTTCAATCTAAGGTGGCTTCTGGATGGGTTCATTTCTTAATTCGGCGGGTAAAGTTACATTGATTAATCATGTTCTTCATTCCATGACCGCTTACTTATTGGCTTCGATTGAACCTCCCGTATCGATTATTAACTGTTGGAACGGACATTTGCAAATTTCTTTTGGGGATCTTTTGAAGGTAGAATCAAGTCTCATTGGGTCTCCTGGCGTACTTGTTGCAAGTCTAAATCTCAAGGTGGTCTTGGTATTTGCTCAGTCTACAACCTTATGTAAGCCTACTCAATTAAATTATGGTGGCGCTTCCGTACTCAATCCAATCTTTGGACCAACTTTCTGCGCACTCGCTATTGCAATCTCTCCCATGATACACAAGCGCCAGCTAGAGGCTCCCATATTTGGCAACGTTTAAAGAAGATTCAGTCCATTGCAGAGCCTAACATCTCCTGGATTATTGGTAGAGGGAACTGCTCTATATGGTTTGATTCTTGGGTTCCTGGCCAGCTTATTGCTAGACCCCCTGATTGTCGCCTCCAGCAGGTGAAGGAATTATTTGATCCTTTGGGAAACTTACTCCCCACAGCCATGTCTATCCTCCCTCCAGCTGCGGTCTCCATGATCCACACCCAGTGCATCAGACCTTCTGACGAGCAGGACACTCTAATCTGGACCGCCACGACTTCTGGAAAATTCTCTATAGCTGCTGCCATTTCTCATATCGGTGCTGGAGCTGCGTCTTCTCTGTCTTCTAATTTCATGTGGCACAAGCTTCTTCCAACACACATAGGAATTTTTTTTATGGAGATTATTTCGTAATGGGCTACCTACTGATGAAGCTCTTGGCAAGAAAGGAATCCATTTGGCCTCAAAATGCTGCTGCTGTTCTCAACCAGATTATGAATCTGCGCACCACCTTTTCATCGCCAGTGACCTAGCTAGAACTGCTTGGGATTTCTTCCATATCTTTCAAGATCTTCCTGTGTCTGGCAACTCTATTCGTCAAAGATGCATGTCCGGTTGGTATTCCTCTAAGTCCATTGCTCACACTATTCTCCCTTCTATTATTCTTTGGAACATATGGAAATTTCGCAACTCTAAACTGTATGATGGCTTAGCTCAATCTCCTCACGCTTTAATATTAGCTATCGATCGAGATTTAACTTATTCTTTAAGAGCAGGCAACTACGTTGGAGTGCGCACCTATAATGGAATTTCCTATTCTTTTGCCTTGAAGAAAACTGTTTCCATTCGAGCAGTTAGATGGGAGAAACCGATTGCAGGTATCTATAAGCTCAACACGGACGGAGCTAGCCGAGGAAACCCAGGACCTAGTGGTGGTGGTGGTATAATCAGGGACTCATCTGGGAATATTATTTATGCTTTCTCCACTTTCTATGGTTATGCTTCTAATTTTGAAGCCGAGATGAAAGCTCTTTTACAAAGCACTTGTTGGATGTATGCGAAAGGCCTCCGAGACGGTATAATTGAACTGGATTCTAAATCAACCTGTCATTGGATTAATAATCGTCATGCCCCTCCGTGGAAATTGGCATACTATGTTCGTGCTATTTTGCGCATGAAGTCCGAGTTAAATTTTTCTTTTCGCCATTGCTTTCGGGAAGCTAATTTTGCAGCTGACGGCCTTGCCAACTTAGTGATTGACACTTGTTCGGATAAAGATTTCACCACCCTTGCTGATCTTCCTCGTTCCATTAAAGGTGAGATCAAGTTAGACTCTCAGTCAGTAGCGAGAATTCGTAGTTCCTAACTAGTGTGGTTTTTATTGCTTAGTTGCTTAGGGCTTTCTCTCTGTTTTTCCTTTTCGATGTATGGTTAGCTTAGTTGCTTGAGATTTCTCTCTGTATTTCCGTTTCGAGGTAAGGCTCCTCCGTCCTCCCTCTTATAAGGGCAAGGCTGGTTGTCCCCCTCAAGTTTGTATTTATTTTTCTATCAATAAAATTTAGCAGGGTGCCGCCCCTGTTTCCCTAAAAAAAAAAAAAAAAAAGGAACTTTGATTTGACAGTAACAGATAGGTTATTGTTTTTTAACTTGAGAGGTAAAGTCTCACACCATTGTATTCAACTGCTTATCGAAGAGGTTGATGTACAGGGTCAGAAAAAGAATATTGGTACTGATGCTGAAAAATGTGGCTGTTCGTTCAGATTAACACATGGCTTACCGTGTGCACATGAAATGAATTTGTTAGAGGCCGCTAATCTACCGATTGATCCCCACGGTATTCACGTGTTTTGGAGGACTATACATATGGAGGGAGAAATATTTGATGAACCTGATGGGAGTTACTCTGTGGCAGATGAATTGCTTAACAACCTTATGTATAATATAGAAAAGAAGCCTGAAGACAGAAAGCAGCATTATGCCAGCCAATTCCACGCTTACTTTCATTCTCAGGCAGCGACAACAGATACACCTAAACACGAGCCTCACAAAGGACGTCCGAGGGAAAACTTAACTAAAAGGGAGTTGTCAGGCTGGGAGCACGTAGATAGGACCTACTCCACTGGGCCAAAGAGTGACCCAATGTCCATCTCCAGTCGAGGTCGAGGTCGTTCTCCATCGATGCATAGTACGGGTAATTCATTTCCATTCGCAGATCAAATACCATCCTTCGTTCATGACTTCATTGATGATTATGTAAATGTGAAGGGAGATGGAAATTGTGGGTTCAGAGTCATTGCCCTATTTCAGTATGGTAATGAGGAGCGTTGGCTTGGTGTGAGACTCGATTTGCTCCATGAACTCAGGGAAACTGGGATTTTTATGTACTAGCTTTGCAAGATCATGTAGTAAATTCAGAAAAATATAGACTTGAATGGTATCACTCTCCGGCACCCGAAGACCATTATTTGGAACTCATGGACTTGGGACTTGTGATTGCGACCAAGTACCAAAAGATCGTCACATGTTGGTCACTTCAGCAAAGCACGACATACTTACCACTAAAGTCTCACCTCGAAGAAGGTGCACCGCCTTCTGAACAGATAGACTTTGGTTTGGTTAATGAAAACCACTTCATAGCATTATATATGCCTGAGTTCTCTCCCATGCCAAAGATTATACCCGGTTGGAAAAACATTTGTGATCCCAACATTGCACACTGGGAGAATTTTCCTTTTTGGAGGCAACGACTGCAGCAATTTGAACAACATTGGTTTAAAAAGAAAACATAATCAAAATGTTTATCATGTTAGCACTTATCCTTGTGTAATGTTACAATGATTAATTATGAACTTTCCTATCTTGTGTAATGTTACAGTGATTAATTAGGCACTTTTCTATCAATTTGAAATGTCAAACACTTATAGAATGTAAAGTCAGGAAAAAGTTTATCATACATAAAGATTGAAACCAAAATATCGTCCCAAAATAAGTAAATAATACATATATTCGTCCTGGCTAAAGTTAACGTCGACAACATGTTCATCTACATCCATTCTCTCACTTTAATACACAAGTCATCAAGTGTCTCCCAAAATACAACTTCGTCTGTTTCCTCCCACCTTTCGGGATGAAGAAGCTACAATTGGTTAGCTACCCAGTGCAGCCGCTGCAAGTGTTAATAGTTATGTCAAAATCAAATATAGTAAAATGATTGATAAAAAATGACGATATAAAAAATTAATATAATTACTCACCGTAGATGCTTCGGGTATCTCTTGGGGATCAACTTCCTCAGCAGCATCGGCACTCTTACCTAACGGCGAGACTCGAGGATGAGAATGCTCCATAAACCAAACCAAGTAACCGTCTACCGTCTCAGTCAGGTGACTCGCTACAGAAGACCCAATGGCGCTTAAATTGATCTGAACAAGTCGCCATTCTTGCCATGCCCTCTTCATAAGATCGTGCCTGCATTTGTACCTATGAGCCTTTCGACCTCTATACACCACACTTGGGATGTATACCTGAGACGGTATGACTTGTGTATACCCAAACTATCGCAGGCATCGATCAGGCATGTACGACTCGGTAATATCCTTGGAATGAATTATGCCCGAGAAAAGAGTAATTGGGACTTCCGCGGTCGGATTTTTTTTAAATGGGGTCCACGCCACCTGTATTATAAAATAATTAAACACAATTAATAAAAAAATGATGATATAAAAAAAATTATTATTCTATTCAATGACATAAAAATAAATAAAATACTTACCATATCATCAAATAAGCGATCTAGTGCACGTCTATACTCTAGCAGAGCTGTCTGTGACGTCCTAGGTGTCGCAGTGGGGGCCCATCTCAATGAACACGGTAGGTTCGGAGTCCATCCTTGCCTCCTCGGTCTAAATGCAGGAAAATACTCGTAGATCCAAGTCTAAAAAAAATGTCAATTAACTGTATTAAAAAAATTACATAATTAAATTTCAGTAATTAATTATACACACCTGCAGCAAAGTCAAACACCCCGAGATTTGGGCGGTATTAGACCTAGAAGCAATACCCAGCTAGCGGTATAAATATGCTAAGGTAGCTGCACCCCACGCATAACATGAAACCTCTGCTAAGCTCGCCAATAATGGCAAATAGTGAACAGTTAATCGGTTCTGGGTCATGTCCAAAAATAATGTTGCACCCAGAACCACATAATATAACCTATCACCCTATTTCTTGGACTAACCTTCGGAGTTAAACGTTCCATTAACGGTTGAATTTAATGCCGCTCGACTTTAGGCTGGTTGATCTCGACATAGTCATTCCTAATAGGGACAGTGACCCTTGATTCCCGATATTGATGTGTTCGAGATGACAACATTCCTGCGGAATCAGTAGAATGTAATGAACATCATGTAGAGTGATAGACATCTCACCAAAGGGCATATGGAAACTATTCGTTTCCCGGTGCCATCGCTCGACAAATGCAGAAATCAAAGGCATGTTTAGGTGCTGAAACATGCACTGCCTCACATGTCCTAACCCAGTCCCGTTAATAAGGTCATTCGTCTGACGACACAATATCACCCATTTAGTAAGGCGATCGGCAGCATTATGACAAATTAACACTTGCCTTTCCTGTTAAAAAAAATATCACCCATTTAATAATTATCATTACCAATCTCTTAAAAAATATATTAATAAAAATAATCAAAATTATGCATGAAAATAATTTATTTTACCCCGCCATTCTATATTGCATGTGCAATATGGCCAAGAAACCAGTAAACAAAGTCGGCGTGGCGGGCCCCCTGGATGTGCATCCAACAACATCCACTCATCATCATCAGTATCAACTCCTCGTCCCCGTCCACGACCACGCCCACGCCCACGACCTCGACCTCCTCGACCAATAGCAACATCCTCGTCGTCGTCGTCGTCGTCAGCGTCGTCATCATCATCATCAACATCATCATCATCGTCGTCATCATCGTCACTCCTACCCATCAGGATCTGATAGTTGCGATGCAACTACTGAAAATGCATAGCACTCATCGCACCCTTTCCCCGTCCAGGCCTCATGGTCAAACCTGTCATCTGACTACTAGCAGAAGGACCCGACTGAAACATATGTCCCCTAATTTCCTCTAATTCTCGTTCTACCGCCAAATCACTCTCAGCCATTGGCGAAGGACCACCGATATGAAAAGATCCCTGACCAGTCGAAAAAGCTGGTGGAGTTCGCTCACGAGTAACACTAGCTGGATGAACTATCAGTGGAGTCTGCTGACGAGTACTGCTGACAATAGGCTGCTGACTATCCTGCCTGTTAGGTCCGAGGGTTGCTCAGTGTATAGGCTAGAGGGGGGGTGAATAGCCTATACTCTATGTAATAAAAATTTCATCCAATTTTTATCATTTAAAAATGAGGAGTAGATGAAATGATTAATACAAGTTTATCATCTTCCTTATCGTAACTGCTTAGCCGAAGTTTGAAGCATAGGACATCCTAGATCAGCAGATGTAGATCATGGACACTCTGAATCAGCAGATATGAAACATGCAGTTGGAAGATTTATGTTGAACTTAGCTGATGGAAATGAGATTTGAGCAGCGGAAGAACAAACAGCATAAGTCAAACAATTTAGATTAAAGTAACTGTAGGGGTTTGATATGAAAGAGAGCTTAACAGTTGACTATAATCTGTATTAGATGCATCATTTACTTTCCTTAAACAGATTGCACATGATAAGACAAATTATACAAGAAAGAGAAATCAAGGCTGAATGTAACAAACATATATATTATATTAAAATTCAGCAGAGGTTTGCTCACAGGCAAACATGCTTAATACATCAACCTAGACTCTCTATCCTAGCAATCTCCTTAGGAAAAAGAAGGAGAAATGAAGAAAGCGAAATCAAATATATCGAAAATACATTAGAAGATGTACTTAATATTTATTAAGACATCTTCTGTAGTTTCAACTCGATATATTTGTTGTGAGAAGAGAATATTAGGAGTTGTTCAAATAGCAAGTATTTGAACAACCGAGTGCTAAGCACTCGACCAAATATGATGACACCTTTTGCACAATCGACACGACTTATAATGTAGTATAAGTCCGCCGATATGAATGCAACTGACATGTAAGTTCGGCTCTTCATCGGACATCTTCAAGCTTGATCCGCTTCAACGATCTAAAAGATACTTGGTCTCTTTCTGGATAATGGAGTTGATGCCATCGAAGAGACCGAGTTCTTCGAAGGAAGAAGAACTCAAATCAACAACAAGGTTGTTGATCAAGCGAGCTTCTCACCTTTGGATTTTCTTCTCTCTCTCACAAAGTGTTTGTTCTTACACTTGTGATTTCTCACTCAAGGAGTGGTTCGGATTGAAGAAATGAAGATCAATACCACAACCTTTTTCAAGCATAAGCATACACAGCTTTTGTGATCTAGTGCTTGTGCTCTCTCTATCTGGAAATGAGGATGAGAGTCTTCTTATATAGCCGGAGAAGAAGAGATGACCGTTGGTGTATTGAATAGGTTTAAGCCCGTTGGAGATCGAATCTCGTGATGTAGCGAGTACATCTTTGGATTTGTTGGGCAAAGACCTTCGCTAGGTTTAAGTCTTGAAGATAGTCCGTGACACAGCCGGACATAGTTGGACGTGTCGAGCTTAGCCTGGATGCGCCCGACGATTTGGACGTATCATAGCTTTGACTGGAGTGCAGCGTCCTGTGCTTGGCCTTTTCTGGAAATGAAGCTTTGAAGACCGCGAACACTGTTCAGAAGAGGAAATGTCTATTGGATAAACGTGAAGGTGCGGACATCGATGCGTATCTTGGATTTGTCGACGATCTTGTAACGGATCTATTTTGGCTTGAAGTGCGTTGAGTAACGACCGATGTATCTCGTGATCTTACGCTTTCTCGCTTGTTCTAATGAGGGATTTGGCCGATTCGAGATCTGCCATTATAGAACCGCCGATGTAGAAACCGCCGATGGTCACGATGTTCCTCTTGAATAAATAGCTTCTCTGCTTGCTCGATGAAGTGCTTTGGCGGATACGAGAATCGCCGATATAGAACCGATGTAGAGATGGCTATTTAGGCAATATAGCGAAGGAAATGTCTAGTGAGACATCTCCGATGATCACGTCACCGGCAATTTGAAGAGCTTGATTCATATGAAGGTTTGTCATCATTCGGTAGGACAAAGACTCGGATATGTACAAAAACTTCCTAGTCTAGTGACCTATGCATTGTTTCAACAAGTTGCCACACTAACCGCACGCACCCTTTAGCCACTTGTGAAACATGCGTTGTAATGGGAACAAGCAAATCACCGTGTTGGAATATGCATACATATATATCGCTGATTTTCGTGCATATTCCTAACAATCTCCTCCTATTTGCTTGGGACCATTACTACAATTGACTTATACATATAGCTCTTTAAAGCGCTTGTTCAATCCTTAGTAATAACATGCCACTACTAAATATTCATTTTATATCAAGGCATGCCCTAGGTTGAACTTACAAGCGATAGCGTATGTATAGTCACCTATTTGCTAAGTATTTACAGACTCAATAAATGAAAGAACAAATACGAAGCAATAACTGAAATGATTGTTAGGCAAATGATAATATTGCCTTAAGAGTGTGATTCTTGCATCGGATGATCTGAAGAATGTTGCTCAAGCAAGAAGTAGAAAGTATAAGTAACTGGTTATCTAGTTCTTAATCGAATTGATTAAGCATCTTCATCTAGTCGTATTATAATAGTCATATAGTATTTTCGTATGGGTAGATACACAATCTTACAACAATCTTACAAGTTGTCTATCTCTCCTCCTTAATATTTGTCTATCTCTCCTCCTTAATAGTTGTTGTCTATCTCTCCTCCTTAATATTTGTTGTCTATCTCTCCTCCTTAATGTTTGTTGTCTATCTCTCCTCCTTAATAGTTGTTTATCTCTCCTCCTTAATAGTTATTTATCTCTCCTCCTTAATGGTTGTTTTCTATCTCTCCTCCTTAATAGTTCACACTTTGGGGAGGCATTACAACTTCACAATCTCTCCTCCTTAATGAATATTGTTCTCAATAGTGTTAATCCTACTATAATTTCTTGAGGCCTAACTTCCTTCACAATTACTACTTCATAATCACTTGGGAGCCATTACTTCCTTATATCACTTGGGGCCATTACTTCCTTATTACAATCTCATAATCACTTGGGGCCATTACTTCCTTATTACAATCTCTCCTCCTTAATGGCCACAAGTTAAAGATAGATTGATAGTGATCAAATGAATTATGAGTTGTGATAGGTAGAGAGTAGGAAGTTTGGTTTTGTTAGACACTGTCATTTGAGAAATGCCGAATTGATTTAGCTAGATGTACTTCAGAGAATATAGACCGTATTGAGTAAATACAAACACGTCATATTTGCGATTCTTAGTGTGCGATAGCGTATAATGCACAATTTTCATGTATAGGACTTACGAATATGATATCGAGGTGAGGAATTGTGTTTCCATTGCTTGTAAGAAGATTTTACAAGAATGTAGTGTGACAAGCTTTATTTTGTAATAGGAGTGGCAAATAGGATAAACTTAAGGTGATACCAATTGTTAAGTAGTAAAGCATTCAAAATAGTCTCCTCCTTAAAGTATATCAAGTTAAAGCAGCAAGTATGGTTGAATCTTATGCTGATTTTTGTTGGATGCATGAGATATACATCTAAAACATGAGATGTAAGATCGCCTACGAGGTATTCTGAAGTTCATCAAGAAAGTAAGCAGGCATAAACGAGTATGTACCAGACAAATTTTGAATACTTAACTCAAAAGAAAATGGCAAATGTAGATAAACAGATGTTCACAAAATTAAACACGTTACTTATTTATCATAATAACGCAAAAGAAGATTAGTTTGATAAACCGAGACCTAGTTAGTCATCCTAATGAGGTAGAGTTAGAGGATGAAGGTCTGATTCTAATCGAAGAGAACATTGACCGCCGAATTTGACGCAGAATGGGCGTTTGGTTGAAGCTCCTCCCGAGATGAGGGTTGCTCGAGGTGAGCATTTGAGGCAATGGGAGCAGTAGTAGCGATGTCTCTTGTGGGAATCCAAGGGATGAAATTGGATACACTGTTCTGGGTCTCGAAGACGATTCCTTACACGACGAGATATTCGACGAGGTCGTTGAATTATGGTGGAGGAGTGGCAAGGAGAACCATCATACGTTGACGCCATTCGGTGTGGGAAATGGGTCGATGAGGAGGATCGCGATTTGGTGAACACATGATGCAAATGACTCTAATGGTGGAGAAATTTTGATGTACTCGAAGTCGTGCCATGGTTTGAGATTGATACCAATTTTATACAACCTTTTGAATTTTTGAGAAGATGAAAGGGTTTCTTGATTAGAGGAATGGGAAAAGACATTTTGGGGGCTTAAAGAAGTGAGTGCATTTAATGACATAGTAATGATAGTCCGATTTTGGATTATGTCATCATGCTTAGTGTAATTATGGCTAGTACATAGGCCTAGAAGATATGTATATTAATATTATTTTCAAACAAGAGGTTTAAAATTAATATATAATCGATTAATTTGATTGCCTTTATTGTGATATTAATGGGTACAACCTTATACGATAATATGAGGTTATTTTACTTCAAGCGAATTGTTTGAGTAAATTAATCAAAAATAGAACAGCATTGGTTGTTTAAGGACGAATTGGGGACAAAATAACTTGACCAAGCCATATGACACGGTTGTACATGACACATATGTGGAAGTTTTTAGATGAATGTGTCTTAAGATTGTCGATACCAATCTTGAAGTCGATACCAATTTTGAGAGATTTGATGAGTCTTTTAATGAATGTAGACACTATCGGCAGTTGTATTAGGTATTTGCTAAAGTAGGAACTGCTGATACAAATTGTTATGTCTATTATTGGCAGTGTGATTGATATCAGCTAAGGTAAGGACAGCTAATACCAATTGAGTAGACTCTATTTATAATGGACATCAATCTATTTAAGATTAATAAAGCTTAGTAAGAATATTAAATAGACCAAGTATGTGAGATATTGAATGTGTACCTGAAGTGATGTCCGTTCTTCTTTCTGTCCAACAGATCTAGGTCATATACATCAAAGGAAGAGATCTGCAGACCAGAGTTGTTCGAAGAGAGTGAGACGTAGCCTATATACGGCAGGGTCATATCGGTGTTCACTCCTGAGGAAGGACTTAATATTTGAAAATATTAGTCTTCCCAAGAATTCTTGAATGTCTGACTATTTTGAGGATAGGTCGAGTTACTAGAGATTTTTAACAATCATCCTTTTAGACTAAGAACCATATGATAAGATCTAACAGAATGTTTTGAATTTAATCTGTAAACCAATTAGCTGTTGAGCCATTTTAATGGGAACAACTAATCAAGCCTTTATAACTACAATCTCATAAGGTACACAAGATTCTGTAGTTGTCATAACTAAGAACACAAAGTGCTGTTGAATTGTCTTGAAAGGTTCGATTTAGCAGACACCGTTGTTCAAAGCAGATTTACTAATAATCTTGATCTTTTAATCATGAAGGATAGAGATTGAGTAATAGCAGATTCCTTGATAGGTTGACATGAAGGTCATGAAACTGCAGTCTGCCTATTTGTTAAAAGACTATAGGTTTTGGCAGAACTTGAATTTACTCATTGCGAAATGATTAAATTCTGAAAGGCTATTATCAGGGAGTCTAAGGATGAAAGTTAAGCAGTAGTAGGAGACCATAACTTGATGTAGCAGTTTGTTCAAGAATGGTTTGCTGATGGGATGTCAGCAGAGTTTGTGTCTCGGTAGAGTGATCATTTCATTAAGAACAATTCTTTTAATCACCGGAAGACAATGGAGATAATAAAGAATAATAAGTTTGATCAACACACTTAACACATTAGTTCATGCTATCAAAGGAATGCAGACAAGTAGATAAGCATGAGAAAAAGTTGCAGAGCTTGTATTCAATAATCCAAGTAGTTTTACACAGTATGTTGCAAGGATCAGCTGATTACAAGAACAATACAACTGGATTTTTGACGAACCAGATTACATGAGAAAGATACATAATGATTCAATTTACGTAAAGAAATATATGTTACAAATTTGTGTCCTAGGTCCTAATCCTAGACATTTGATGAGGAGTCATCAGTCAAGGATTTAGAAGGAGTTGGATGATAAGAAGATGGCCGTGTTCTTTTTGATTTCCTCCAACTCTCGGGGGAGGCAGAACATCTTCACTTCTTCGGGTCATTATGAGAGCTCCGAAGGGTGATGGCCGTCAAAGATGTCTCTTGGCCCATGAATCCCCTTTGATATTCACAGGACTTATGGTCGTTGTTAGCGTCGTCATCTTTGTCAATTCCATATTAGCTACTTAATTCAGCAGAACTGAATTATCTGCATCGCCCATCTTTGAGGTGATGGTCGGCATACCTACATATAACCAGAAGACTTGTTGCACATGGCAATATGTTAAATGTTTTCCAAACATTTGACATTTCTTTTCTGGGATCTTTTCTGTGAAGTTCAAGTATGCAGACTTCCAAAAGTGGAATGAGTATGTGCTAATTGATTTTCCCAGTGATTCATCTCAGACATTTTAGAGTATCAATGAGATTGATAGCTAAAAGTTAGAAGAGAGAATGAAATCACTTTTGCTGGCATTAATTGATGGTTTTCTATCTTACTTTTAAAACTTATTGACTAAAAAGAGTTCTTAGGTGTTCTGACGATCATGGTTTGCAGCATATAAATCATGCTTGACAGCAAACTTTTATGATTGTCAGACGAGACAAAAGAAGATCTTTTTATCAATTGTTTTCTCAACAAGACTGTGGAACCATAATTAATGATTTCTGATATACAAGACTTGATGCAATTTCTCTCATGTTTGGAAACTGTGTATTGAAAAAGATTTTGGAAATGATTTTCACAGTTTACGTATGATATTGAAAATGTATTTTCGAGAGAAATTTAGATCAGCTTTTGTGAGGTAACAGAAATAAAATCGAAACAACTCTGAATGATTGTGAAGAAATCATACCCAGTTGTTGAGGAATCGACTTGATCCAATCTTAGGACTTGAATTTAGTAACATTTGTGAGATTTTGAATCATCGATTTGTAACTAGTGTAATCTATAGGCAGTTTGTGAGTTTTGTCATAGTAGAGATTGAATGAAGAAGGAGCTCTACTTATACTCACGGAGGTTAGACTGAAGGATACTCAATAATGGAGCATTACTGTTGAGTTGTCCTTCTGATCACGCCTTGCGGATAGGTCGTGAAGTCTAGATATTCTCAAGATTCTTGGTAAGGATTGATGTTGATTGTCTTGTCGTTTTCCAAGATTTTGAAAATAGTTTTAACTTTAATCGAAGCATCAAACTTGAAAAGTGTGCCTCCACCTTTAATTGACTTGAGAGAGTAGGTCATTAAAGGATTTTTACTCCTATAAGTCAGCACATAAACCGAGCTTATGAAGTGTTGGTTGGCGATATGGAAATTCAGCCAACCGCAGGTTTTCGAAAAACATTTGAAACCATGATAGGAAAAATGCCGATTTGTTTTTGAAAACCATTTGCATAAAACAAATCATACAATCAATATATATTAATAAAAGTGCATGACAAAGTTATTATGCATTATTGTCGATGATATGTATGAGCATATTAGTTCGCAGACATGAGCACAGTCATTAGAAAGCAAATAGCTAACCTGTTTTGTATAGGCATGAGAGAGAGTCTTTATCAACTCCTTTGGACTTATCGATTTTTCACTTCATAGTTATAAAGTCCAGCAGTGAGGATTTTGACCTTGAGTGAGTGAAGGACATGAGTGAATTCTCATGAGTGATCAGCAATCCTTCATGAATCAGCAGCCATGTTACTATCTGCCGATGGAGAGAGGTGTTGCAAGATTGACCTTTTCTGTCATATGAGTTCCTGCCTAAAGTACTCATAGAGAAAATTAGCAACATTTATGAGCTAAAGATAGCTCTAGTAATCCAATAATACAAATGAGACTTAATAAGCATGACAAAAGAATAATTTTTCAAAATACAGCTTATAAGTGTAACCCAAAGTGTTAAGAGATTAGGAGCTGGGGTTACTTCCTCATTTAAACTCTTTGAATGCGTCGCTCATAGTTGTTGAAGCACCGGTCTACTATTGAGCATAGGTTCTTTGAGTGTATTCTTTCTCCGAGGTTTTTCATTGAAGGGAGACGAATTCATCATTGATGTCCTTAGGCCAAGAACTTACAATCTCAGTGATTTTGAAGATGACATATCTTTGATTTCCTTTGAATTTCCTTTGAAACTCTTCTTATTTCCTCTGCTCTAAACTTTTATAAAAAGTTTTCTTGAGAAGGTGTTGGATTGGAACAATCGTTAGCCTTATGTCAAGAGAGCATGTTTTTGGAAGTGATTCTAAGTAATTCATCTATCAAACATGAGTTTAACTCATTTGCTAAAGAAGATACCAAGATTTAAGGATAGATTTATGAAACATGCATAATCCTTAGCAAGTCAACCTCCACTATAATACTTCTCTTCACAATATCAATGTAATTCGATATATGATAGATTTTCTTATAGTGATCACATTGTCATCACAATACTCTTTCTCACATGTTTTTGAAAACAAAATTTATTTCGATTTGAAGATGGTTTTCAAAAGCTTTCGGGTTTCTCTCAAAAGGTTTTTGTGGATAAAAGATTTTGAAAAGACTCCTTTGACTATGCATCTAATCGAGCGGCGGGATCTAAACTCTCGGGTTATTAAGCCGAAATAAAGTTTACGAGTACGCTCGATACCAATTGTTAGGTCCGAGGGTTGCTCAGTGTATAGGCTAGAGGGGGTGAATAGCCTATACTCTATGTAATAAAAATTTCATCCAATTTTTATCATTTAAAAATGAGGAGTAGATGAAATGATTAATACAAGTTTATCATCTTCCTTATCGTAATCGCTAGCCGAAGTTTGAAGCATAGGACATCCTAGATCGCAGATGTAGATCATGGACACTCGAATCGCAGATATGAAACATGCGGTTGGAAGATTTATGTTGAACTTAGCCGATGGAAATGAGATTTGAGCAACGGAAGAACAAACGGATAAGTCAAACAATTTAGATTAAAGTAACCGTAGGGGTTTGATATGAAAGAGAGCTTAACAGTTGACTATAATCGTATTAGATGCATCATTTACTTTCCTTAAACAGATTGCACATGATAAGACAAATTATACAAGAAAGAGAAATCAAGGCTGAATGTAACAAACATATATATTATATTAAAATTCAGAGGTTTGCTCACGGCAAACATGCTTAATACATCAACCTAGACTCTCTATCCTAGCAATCTCCTTAGGAAAAAGAAGGAGAAATGAAGAAAGCGAAATCAAATATATCGAAAATACATTAGAAGATGTACTTAATATTTATTAAGACATCTTCTGTAGTTTCAACTCGATATATTTGTTGTGAGAAGAGAATATTAGGAGTTGTTCAAATAGCAAGTATTTGAACAACTGAGTGCTAAGCACTCGACCAAATATGATGACACCTTTTTGCACAATCGACACAGCTTATAATGTAGTATAAGTCTGCCGATATGAATGCAATCTGGACATGTAAGTTCTGGCTCTTCATCGGACATCTTCAAGCTTGATCTGGCTTCAACGATCTAAAAGATACTTGGTCTCTTTACTGGATAATGGAGTTGATGCCATCGAAGAGACCGAGTTCTTCGAAGGAAGAAGAACTCAAATCAACAACAAGGTTGTTGATCAGCGAGCTTCTTTGGATTTTCTTCTCTCTCTCTCTCACAAAGTGTTTGTTCTTACACTTGTGATTTCTCACTCTGAAGGAGTGGTTCTGGATTGAAGAAATGAAGATCAATACCACAACCTTTTTCAAGCATAAGCATACACAGTTTTTGTGATCTAGTGCTTGTGCTCTCTCTATCTGGAAATGAGGATGAGAGTCTTCTTATATAGCTGGAGAAGAAGAGATGACCGTTGGTGTATTGAATAGGTTTTAAGCCCGTTGGAGATCTGAATCTCGTGATGTAGCAGAGTACATCTTTGGATTTGTTGGGCAAAGACCTTCGCTAGGTTTAAGTCTTGAAGATAGTCCGTGACACAGCCGGACATAGTTGGACGTGTCGAGCTTAGCCTGGATGCGCCGACCGATTTGGACGTATCATAGCTTTGACCGGAGTGCGGCGTCCCGTGCTTGGCCTTTTAAATGAAGCTTTGAAGACCGCGAACACTGTTCGAAGAGGAAATGTCTATTGGATAAACGTGAAGGTGCACATCGATGCGTATCTTGGATTTGTCGACAGATCTTGTAACGGATCTATTTTGGCTTGAAGTGCGTTGAGTAACGACCGATGTATCTCGTGATCTTACTCGGCAGTTTGTTCTAATGAGGATTTGGCCGATTCGAAATCGCCATTATAGAACTGGCGATGTAGAAACCACCGATGGTCACGATGTTCCTCTTGAATAAATAGCTTCTCAGCTTGCTCGATGAAGTGTTTTGGCGGATACGAGAATCTCCGATATAGAACTGCGATGTAGAGATGGCTATTTAGGCGTCATAGCCAAGGAAATGTCTCTAGTGAGACATCCGCCGATGATCACGTCACCGGCAATTTGAAGAGCTTGATTCATATGAAGGTTTGTCATCATTCTGGTAGGACAAAGACTCGGATATGTACAAAAACTTCCTAGTCTAGTGACCTATGCATTGTTTCTACAAGTTGCCACGCTAACCGGTACGCAGCCCTTTTAGCCACTTGTGAAACATGCGTTGTAATGGGAACAAGCAAATCACTGTGTTGGAATATGCATACATATATATCAGCTGATTTTCAGGCATATTCCTAACACTGCCTCTGCTTCTTACTCGCTTTTGCTCGGGCAGATGCAATTACTATTCGATCCTTCAGCCTCCCGCTATATGATTTTTGCCCTGATTGGTCACCACCGCCACTACCACCAACTCCTGACATCTAAAATTAACAATAACAAGTTTACAATTAATATAAATAAATAAATGACAATAACAATTAGCAGAAGTATAAAATTTACGTAAAACAAAAATTTAATCTAACAAAAACATAAAATTTAAAAAGTTTAATCTAACAAAAATTTAGGGGTTACATTTTCGGGGTTTTCGGTTTAGGGATGTAGTGTTTAGAGTTTTGAGGTTTTTGGGTTAGGATTTAGGAGTTTTTATTTATGTTTTATAAAGTTTAATCTAACAAAAACATAACATTTTAGAAAGTTAACAATCAATAATGTAGTATAGTATAAAAAGTGGACCAAAGGAAGATCATTTCAATTTTTTTTTAAAAAAGGGCTGGTCCGGCATTATAAAGAAGAGCCGGCCCGATTATCTTAAATATAGCCGGCCCGGCGTTATTTAAGATAGTCGGTCCGGTTCTTCCTTATAATGCCGGCCCGGCTTTGTCCGCCTTTTCAAAAAAAAAAAATTCAGTTTTTTTCAATGTAATTAGTTAAAACAATTAACAATTAATAGAAAATTACAAAAATTAGAAATAACATACATTTTTTCTTTGAGTAAAATGGTGGAGATATGTTAGAGAGAATGAGAGAAAGTGAGGTGTGAGATAAAAATGAAGAGAGAGAGCCGGGTGAGGGGGAGAGTTGGGCAAATTAGGGGGTGAGTGGGGGGTTTAGGTTAGTTTTTGTTTTTTAAATTTTTTTTAATTTAAGGGTAGAATAGTAATTTAGGCACAAAGGGGTGCAATGTTTAGCACAATGGGGTGCAATGTTTAGCATCCCTCAAAAAATTATATGACAGATTTTTATTTATAAAATAGTTTTAAAAAGTTAAACATAACAATAATTTAGGAACAAGTGGAGTACAATAAAGAAAGTCCATATTTCTTTTTACAAAACTAATAGAGATACAAATTCATTTTTCTAAATTTTTTATCGTAATATAAGTATCAAGTTTGTGAAGGTTATGACTGACATAACTATGTGATAATTTAACCAATGACATGCTTGTTACTTAGATTAAGATGAAAAAGTTTGGACAAAAATTTGTTTCTCTATAAGTTATCTTCCTTTTTACTAGTTTTAGACAAGGTCAAAATACTTTTTCCCTCCAAAGTATCCACAAAATCTCAGTTTGCTACCCATATTCCGTTTTGTCCCATTTTCGTATCCGATGTTGCCATTTGTCCCAGTTTCCTCCCTAGCAGTGACGGGCGTTAGAAAAAATAACGGAAGTTGGTCATGTGCTTTGCACATGACAAGTAATATCTAAAAATTACTATATTGCCCTCTAATAGTTGTATTTAGTGTATTATTTTCTTAAATAAATTTTTTTTTCTTTTTTTTTCTGCCATTTTCGGATGAAGATGGAGCACTAAACCTTAACCCCTTTCCATATCCACCCCTGCAACAATACCCTTCAATCCCTACTCTCAAACCTCATAATTTCACTAATTCTAAATCCTAATCATCACTGATCACCTCC
Organism: Platycodon grandiflorus; assembly: GCA_016624345.1. Classification (NCBI taxonomy): domain Eukaryota; kingdom Viridiplantae; phylum Streptophyta; class Magnoliopsida; order Asterales; family Campanulaceae; genus Platycodon; species Platycodon grandiflorus. The sequence continues at coordinate 27,634,702 of CM028366.1, read as the reverse complement.
TCCCCGCCCTCCTTCGGCCTCTCATCTTCGACCCAATCTCCTAGCAATGGTCCTTCGGTCCCCCACTCACTAACCCACGTCGGTGGTGTGCCGCCGGTGCTTCACGAGGATCCATCGTTGTCGTGAGCGGGATCAGGTCTCATTACAGTCAAGACGTCGCTTGGTCCGTCGAGAAGTGGGATTTACAGAAAATTAACGCGGTAATCTCATCGGCGGTAAAAGGAAAAGGAGTAGTATTAGCAGCAGTTGTGAATTGGGGTGGAACTGGAAAAATTGGGGCCGATGAGGGATGTGAAGTTCAGTAGGGAAACAATTGACAGCATTGGATGGAGGGGGAAGCTTTGTATGGTTAACGTAAAAGGAAATGCGGCCAAGGAAGGGGTTGTCTACGATTTGAAAACTGATGAATGGGAAGATATGCCGAATGGATTGTTGGCCGGGTGAAGAGGTCCGGGAGCGACGATGGATGAGGAGACTATATACGTGGTGGATGAATCCAGAGGTGTGTTAAGAAAGTACGATCCAGAAACAGATGGATGGGAGGTAGTTATGAAGTCAGGGAGGCTGAGAGGAGCTGAGCAAATGGCGGCAAACGGTGGCAAGGTTTGTGTTTTTTATAGCGGAGGAGTTGAAATTGTGGTGGTGGACGTTGTTACTTCGCCGCCGCAATTACGGGTGGAAGAGACGTCACCGGGATTCCAAGCGGTGGCTGTACATATTTTGCCTCGGATGAGCCTCCCGGATTCGGAATCCCGGCTATTATCAATGGAATAACTATTTTATCCTCTTTTGGGTATTTGCTTGAAATCAATTGTTAGGTTGCTTGAATAAACAAAATATATATTGAAAGTGAGTTTAAAAATGATGCACCCCGTGTTTGGCAAAATACATGAATGAACTTTTTTTTATTTTAATCTGTTTTAATTTTTTTAAACATTTATAATTTAAAAATATCTTGAATATCAAATTTTAATTTTAATTTGTTTTAATTTCTCTTAAAATTTTATTAAACACCTATTTTAAATACTAATAATACATTTATTGATTTGGAGTTCCATTTTAATTCTACTACTAAAATTGCATGAATGAACTTTTTAAAAAATGGACCAAATCTCTGAACCCTTTATCAAAATGACCAAATACCCCTCACATGACATGCACATGTCAACTTTCGTTAATTTTCTTAACGGCCGTCCAACCCAGGGGTGAAAATGGGACAAATGGCAACATCGGATACGAAAATGGGACAAAACGAAATATGGGTAGCAAACTGAAATTTGGTGGATACTTTGGGGGGTAAATAGTATTTTGGCCTTTAGACAATTTATGAAAGAAAATGAAAATTTAAATTGTTTTAACAAATTTTTCATCTCAATTTAGGTGACCGATTAGCTAGAATGTGACATCACATGTTAAATAATATATTATTTAATAAATTACATATTTGCCACTTAATTTAAAATGAAAAATTTGTACGAAGAATTTGGATCTCTATCATTATTTATCTACTTTTTGATATTCTATTCTTCTCTTTCACGCTTGATTGCTTCTTATTTTAATTAATGGATCATATTTTCACGTGGGCACCATTAGAAAACTCACGAGATTTTAATATTTATAATAATATCAAATAATTTATTTTAAATTATGTAGCAAGTCTATTACTCCGTATAATTTACTTCTTTTAACAACATGGAAAGTATAAGATTGTGCTAACAAGTGTTGGTGCAGTAGTTGTTAAATTTACTTTAAAGGAAATAAGTTGTATTGACAATCATTTTTATTACATTGCAAATACTTTTTAATCCATTAAAATAATTTTTAATATAATAAAATTTTGGACTTAAATTTTAAAGAAGTGTATAACAAGACCTATATTTATAAGTCTTGCTAGAGTGCCGTTTATAACAAGACCTATATTTATAAGTAAGAACGGCATATAAAAATTCTATATGATAACAACATATAACAACTATTATGTCCTGACCAGTCAACCCTATAATACACGAGACTCTCCGCCAACCGTCCCGTACCGATTGGAAACCGCGACTAACTCGTTCGCATAGGAAGCACATAAAGAACTATAAAGTAAACACATATAAAAAGGATACGGGGGTCAAGGTACACCTTCGACTAACTTCCAACTTTATTACCCCTTTCAGCATATCAGCATATTACTACGGTACCAATTTGGATGAACTGTATAGTAGATCGCGTGCAATGGACCTTTGTGAGCCTAGTTGTTAGTCCCGAAGGGCTCACATTAGGCTAGAAGGGGGGGTTGAATAGCCTAGTGACAATTAAAAAAATTATCACAAGTTTCTTTCCTATGAACAAAGTTCAGCCAACTTATTAACAAAGTTGGGGCAGCGGAATAGTCTAGAAAAGAAACTGCAGTGGAAGTCTGCTGAAGTTGTACAAACAATATCAGCAGTCTTCTAAACTGCTATGCTTAGACAGATCAAGAGAGAGAGAAATAATAAGCAATTAAAACAATATATGATCATGAATATTTGAAGTGGTTCACAATAAAGAGTGTTACATCCACTACTAAGAGGGTCAACCTTGGATTTGAAATGTGCACTATTATATCCACTAAAATAATTACAAAGATCACTAATGGATCGTGAACAAAAATAATTTTGACTGAGTGTTTATGGTTGAGAGGAATAATCAAAACGATATATTCACTCTCATGTGTGCTTTGAATAGAATCAGAAAAGATAAACTCAGAAGAACTATAAAGGCTAAGAGTGTGTGATTGCAGCTTCTTCTTCGAGTTTGTTGGAGTGTTAGTTCAGTCCTTGATCCCTTGAATGCACCTCAAGGTTGGTAGAGTAATGGCAGAATGTTCAAGCTTTTATGTTTGCAAGAGATAATTGTTCCAGTCTTCAAGTGTTGATTTTATACCCAGGGAGATCTATCTGACCGTTGGATTCAGATGTGTTGAGGAGATCCAACATTTGAATGCATTAAATGCATATAGATGTTGGTCTTCATCTTTATTGGAGTTTGAGACTGATCCAGGTTTTCAGATGGACAGACTTGCAGGTGGCTGTGCAGTCTTGCAGAATAACAAAAAGTCTTCTTTGCTCAAAATGACAAAGTTTCAGACTTGCAGTGCTGAAGCACTTTTCTGCCAGATACACAAATGGGAAAGTCTCATTTAATTCACCCATGTGGTCCTTTGAGAGGAGTGTTTGGAAAGTCAACTGAGTTTGATCAACTAGATAAATTTGAAATAATATTCAATTGATAAATATCTTCATATCTAACCTGGACTTCCAATTTCCACGTCATCAGCCTTCTTGACACGTTGGAGCTTCAAGACCTCAGGGTCTGCTGGTCGAAGGCTGCTGATTTGCTGATGTCCTAAGAACTAACACTAAGTCTAATCTAATTCTATTACAAAGCTTGATACTAGGATAGTTGCCACACTAACCGGTACGCAACCCTTTTAGTCACTATACACTAGAATCATTGTGATGACTTCAACCAAATCTAAACAAATAGGAATAACAATCTCCTCCTATTTGGTTGATGTCATTAGCTCTATACATGAAGGCTTGAATGCTCTAAAATGATAATAACATGTCTAAAATAATTTTGAATTTTATAACAACAGATATACCTCAAGGCAGAGCAGCCTTAGTATAGAACTACTAATCTAAGTACTTACAATTTGAAAGAATTGAGAACAAGTACATAAGATCAGCAGAGGTTAAATTGACAGATATATAAGCAGTTTAAGAACATATCAATTTAAACTCGATTCATGCAAGCAAATATCAGCAGAGTTATAATAGCATGAAATTGAACCAAAAATACTTCTGTATTTCAAACAAGAAGTTTAAAATTATAGAACTTTGAGTTTTGCAAAAGAATGTTAAAATACACGAAGGTAAAGGAAAAGGATTTGAAAGTACACTTTGTGGATTTCTGGGAGTAGGGTTGGCGCGTCCGTCATAATATTTCGGATTGATCCAGACACGTACTCGATCTCCAAGTCTTTTGTGCATTTCGTTATTTTCAGCTAAGAGAGCTTTGTTGAGAGCCTTCATAGCTTTCTCCTCCCTGATGGCAGCAACCATTGCAGCTCCAGTTGCAATAGCACGTTCATTAGCTTTCTTCAGATGTTAAACTAAGTTGCTGTTGTGAAAGCTGCTGGTGGTGACCATCTTTCTATATCTGTGTGCAGCTCATCAAAAAGTTTGCGTATAGCCACCTTCTGGCCTTCAACGACACATTCAAGCAAAATTTGTAAGTCTTCGACTAAGTACCGGTGTTTGTTGAAGGCAGCGGTGGTATTGGCCATAAACGTATCTAAGATATTTCCAGTCTCATAAGAAGGGGTGTGAGTGCCGTGAGGTGATAGTTCATAATCTCCATCAGCTTGGCCATTGTCTCAATAGTTGAGATGAAAGCTACTATCTGAACACGATTGGTTTCAAAAAAAGAGAGGAGCTCTGCATTAGATAGGTTTAGAGTGATAGGAGTCGTGTGAAGGTCTACTTAAATGAAATCATCAACAGAGGAAGAGGAAGGAATGTTAGCAGGCTTAGAGGGTGGAATGGTAGACTGCTGAGATAGAGGAGAGGGTAAAATAGGTAAGGGTGGAGGAGAGTCGGCTTCAATGTCGGTGTCTGAGTGATCATCGACATTAAGGGGGGATAAAGTAGGGGAAGGTGAAGAAAAAAAGTAGTCAGGAAAGGGAGAGATAGAAAGAGAGAGGTATGGAGGGGTAGCAGCAGGTTGAGATTGTAGAGGTGAAGGAAAAAGGTCAGTTGCTGAAGACATCTCAAAGAGAAAGCGTAACGTGTCAGCAAAGAGTGCAGGGCATAGTTGTTGAAGGAGATGAGTGGAGATATATAAGGGACAAGTGATGTATTAAGTAATGGGTGGAAAGAGTTCGGGTAGAAAAACAGATTGGAAAAGAATAAAGTGGATATCGAGAAGAGAGGATGTGGAGTTTTGGGTAAGGTCAGAAGGGATAATAGCAAGTTGCAGAGTAGAAGAAGGAAGGGATGGGGGTGCGCAAGTAGCGAATACAAGTGGATAAGAAGAAGAGGATGAGTAAATATTTTTGGTAAAGGAGATAAGGTTTTAGGTGAGAAGGGTTCAAGAGGTGATGAGGTAGGAGAAAGAGGTGGTGAAAAATATTGATGAGCAAGGCTGGAGGGAGGGGTAGAGATGTATGTCTTCCTAAGTCTCCTTCACTTGAGGGGAACCTCAGTAGGCTCTTCCTCAGCAGACTCCTCCTTGGGCACAGCCGAAGTCTGAACAACAGGCTCAACAGCCTTTCTCTTAGACTTACCCTTTTTCGAGTGGGCAGAGGTCTCAGCACCAGCAGTAGTAGGTTGGCTCTTCTTCTTCCTAGGAGCAGAGGACTCCTCCTCAATAACAGAGTGCTGTGTTTTGGATTTCTTCCTCTTAGGAGCAACATGCTCCTCCTCAAGAACTTGCCTTATTGGGACAGCAGCAACAGAAGTGTGCTTCGTAGCAGGCTGCTTGATCTTCCTCCTTTTCTTGGCTAAAGTGGTGGTCATGGCTTCATCTGCAGCAATCTGGGCAGCACGAAGGTCAACATCTAGATCGACAGACTTTTCCTCACTTCTGGCAAGTCTTCTTACCATAATCATGTCATTAAAGATAGCCTCATCAAACTTGATCAGCACCAGGGCTGGGGCATTGTCACATTGACGGCAGGGATAATAGGTTTCCCCAGAATAGCACGCTTACCATTTATCATCTCGTGGTATTTGATGATGAAGGTCGAGGTGAATTGAATGGTCCGGGTGACTTTCCTGAGTTCAGCAGAAGTTACCAGTGTATTGATCTGAGGATTTGTGCGCAGAAGTACGTTGATTAGTCGTACAAAAGGTCTCATCTGATTCGTTGTACCTTGGGACACTTTCTACAGTGACCACCAGCATGTCCAAGATAAGAGTTGACCAATTGAATGTCTTGTTTAAAATAACAGCTTCAGTATACTTGAGCTGTTCAGTAGTGAAAGACATTGTGAAAGCCATTCTTGAAGATGATGCTCTTGTCGATGAGATGGCTACTAAAGTAGGCATCCTCCTCAAAGAAAGTATGGAGCATCTTGCTAAGAGGCTCTGGTCGAGTGCCTTCCCTACTCATCAAACTCCAAGCGAGCTTTTCTTCTTCTTTCGTCAGAACAGTAGGGCCATCATGGGATAGTCCCATTATCTTACCAATCTTGAATGGCAAGAGAGAGACTTTCACTCCTCTAAGAACAGTCATGCTAGACCTTGGCTCCATAAGAGAATATAATTCCTTAGTAAGTTGGTTGATGTAGTCGACATTGTCTAATAAGAACAATAGTAAAAGACCAGACTGGTTGAGGCCTTCCATGATCTTCACACCAGCAGCATATTCGCACACTATGAAGAGCTCTATACACATCCTAGTTGTGTATTTGTTGTCATCCATCTTTAGGATAGGCTGTGGTTGAGCTGAAGATGAAGTAGCACCAGAGAAACCAGGGCATAAACCAGAATTTTTCAAAAAAATCTGAAGCCCTTTAAAAAATTTCTTAAACATCCAAATAGGCAGTGGAAACCATTAAAGACAAATAATTTCATGTGAAGACTAAATGTCCCAAATGCCCATTATGAATGTGAAAAATGTGAACATGTGTGAACATGGATAGCAGCAATTGAGGGTTAAAGAATGCAGTACAAAATAAGAACACGAGATATGAAGTATACGCAGTAACACATAATATGAATCTAAAGCATTTTTCATGGATTTAATGAAAGAATCTTGAAATTGCTGAGGTAGGTGTAGACGAAACTTACCATTTCAGCAGATGCGAGGAAGAATCGAAGAAATGTGCAGAGATAGTGAAGAATTTGCAGTAAAAAATAGTAGAAGGCGAAAAGGTTTATAGAGAGAAGATTTTTGAAACTCAAGGGTTTTAGAGAGTTATGCTAACAGACGGTTGGGGCTCTCTTTATCCGTTAAATTTTTCAAGGTATGGCTGATAGCTTACTGAGTAAACCATAAAGTGCCTTTTTAAAACATAAGGTCAAAAGGTGAGATCCAGTCTCTATAGTTTCAAAAGCAACCCATAGTTAAAGAAAATTAACCCACTTACCCGGATACATCTTCTAAGTGTTTTAACTATAAGGCAGGGTTAGTATGAAATAAAATAGTTATAGATAAAATCACAAAGTAAATTTAATGGATTAAATTTCAATTTAAAAAGGAAATTAAGCAGTTGGATCAAGCATACCATGCTCTCCCCTTAAATAAGTAAACCTTGCAGCATCTAGAGGTTTTGTGAAAATATTAGCAATTTGTTGTTCTGTTGCAACGTATTGCATGCTTATGTCGCCTTTTTCCACATTGTCTTTGAGAAAGTGATATCTCACATCTATATATTTTGTCTTTGTGTGCATTATTGGATTTTAAGAGACAAAGATTGTTGATGTGTTGTCACACATGATGGGACAACCAGCAGTCTTGATGTTGTAGTCCACGAGCTGTTGTTTAATCCATAGGAGTTGAGAATAGCAGCTTCCAGCAGTAATGTACTCAGCTTTTGTTGTTGATGTTGAAATAAAAGTTTGCTTCTTACTATCCTAGGAGACAAGTCTATTTTCAAGAAATTGACAAGTTTCACTTGTGCTTTTCCTATCTATCTTGTAAGCAACAAAATCAGCATTTGAGTAGCCAATGAGATTGAATGATGAATCTCTTGGATACCATATTCCCAAATTTGTTGTGTCTGAAATGTATCTAATGATTCTCTTGGCTGCAGTTAGATGTGATTCTCTTAGATCTGCCTGAAATCTTGGACAAACACAAACAACAAACATTATATCAGGCCTACTGGCAGTAAAGTAAGGAAGTGAACCTATTATGCCTTGATAGTGAGTCATATCCACTTTCTTTCCCTTTTCATCTTTGTCCAGATGACAATTTGTTGCCATGGGAGTGTTGTAGCTGTGTGCTGTTTCCAGTCCAAATTTCTTGATTAACTCTTTGGCATATTTAGCTTGACTGATGAATATTCCTTGAGATGATTGTTGAATTTGAAGTCCAAGGAAGAAGGTAAGTTCTCCCATCATGCTTATTTTGAACTTGCTCTTCATCAGCTTCTCGAATCTTTTGCAGAGATTTTCATTCGTTGATCCAAAAATAATATCATCTACATAGATTTGCACTAGCAAAGAGTGTTCCTTGTGCTTGAGAATGAACAGAGTAGTATCAGTCTGTCCTCGCACGAATCCTTGTTTTGTTAAGAACTTAGATAATGTCTCATACCACGCTCTTGGAGCCTGTTTCAGTCCATAGAGAGCTTTCTTAAGTTTGTATACATGAGTCTCGTTGACTTTATCTGTGAATCCTGGAGGTTGAGCAACGTATATTGTTTCTTGAAGATCACCACTAAGAAAAGTACTCTTGACGTCCATCTGGTACAACTTTAAATCCTTGAATGAAGCATAGGCTAAAAATAGTCTGATAGCTTCCAGTCGGGCTACAGGAGCAATTGTTTCATCATAGTCAATGCCCTCCTCCTGTCAATAGCCTTAGGTTACTAGCCTAGCTTTGTTTCTGATGATGTTCCCATCTTCATCTTTCTTGTTCCTGAATACCCATTTTATGCCAATCACGGTTCGATCAGCATGCCTTGGAACCAGAGACTTTGCATCTTTCAAATTGATTCAGCTCCTCCTGCATAGCTTCCACCTAGCTTGGATCTTCTAAAGCTTCTCCAATCTTCTTTGGCTCAATCGTTGAAACGAATGCTGAGGAATACATGCATTCATTTCTGGCATTGCTTCTGGTATGAACTCCAGCATTGAGATCACCTATAATTTGGGAGCTTGGATGATCTCTAACTTCTCTAATCTCAGCATGGAAATAGTTCACTGATGGTTCTTCTTCATGAATTTCGTAAGAACTTAGAGGAATGACAACAGTCTCTTGGTGAGAGTGCTGTTCTAATATAGGTTCAAATGTGAGCTGAAGAGTGGGTTGAGAAGGCTCGGTGGAAATGGGTTCTATGTTGATATCAACATCAGTAGAGCTTGAGTCTTCTGGTTCTTCATTTGATTGAGTAGGAATGGGAATGTAAGAATTCATTGCTGGTTGAGAGTTAGAAGCTTGAGATGTTGAACCTTGAGAAGTACCTGTCTCAACATTATCAGAATCATCAGTAACATTTGGAGCCACACGTGGCTCTAATAAATCAAACTCATCAAATGAAACATGCATAGATTCAACTATTTTCAAGGATCGTTTATTGAAAACTCTGTAAGCTTGGGAATATAAAGCATGGCCTAGAAAAACACCTTCATCGACTTTAGTATCAAATTTACTGTGATAGTCTTTTCCATTATAAACTATAAAACATTTACAATCGAAGATTTTGAAAAATCTTATATTTGGGGCTTTGCCTCTCCAGAGCTCATATGGAGTTTTACCATGAAACTTGTTTACCAAGGAACGATTTGGGTAAAACAAGCAATGTTGACTGCTTCTACCCAAAACTATTTAGATAACTTAGCTTCAGCAAGCATTGTCTTGGTAGCTTCAATCAATGTTCTATTCTTCCTTTCTGCTACAACGTTCTGTTGTGGTGTCTTGACAGTAGAAAAGTTGTGACCTATTCCATAATCATTGCAGTGCTTTTCGACACCATTGTTTCTAAATTCAGTGTCATTGTCTGAGCGTATATCACTGATGTTGTCAAGCTTCTGCGTCTATAGTCTTCTGAACAGGGCAGTTACGATGTTATAGGTTTCATCTTTGGATGACATCATTTTTGTCCATGTGTATCTTGTGAAATCATCTACTACCACAAGTGTATACTTGTGACCACCATAGTTGATTGTGGTGACAGGACCAAATAGATCCATGTGCAGTAGCTGCAATGGCCTTGTCATTGAGAGATAGGGTTTGCTTTTGAAAATAACTTTTTTAAGTTTTCAGAGTTGACATGCATTGCAAATCCTATCATGATCAGCAGACACCTTTGACAAACCTCCCACTAAGCCTCCTTTGGATAGCTTTGTGAGATATTTAAAGTTCAAGTGACTGAGCCTTTTGTGCCATAACCAGCTGTTATCTAGGGTGCTGTTGGCTACTAGACATAGATTTGAAGATTGATGTGTCTTCATTAGTCCATATTTTATGTTCATATTCTCCTCTATTTTAGTTAATTGTTGCACATAATTGATCAAATTATTTATCTTTTGATGTAGGAGAAGGAATATTTAGACTTGGAGCGAAATTGGGCTGAAAGATGAATTTTTGGGCTAATTTTGAAGACATGACAAAAGTGGACTAAAGAGTGAAGACAAGAATGATGGGCTTGGATTACTAGAGAACCCAAACTTGGAGAAGAGGCCCATGAAGACACATCCCTTATTTTGGAAGGAAAATAATTATTTTTATTTTTTATTTTTCTATTTTCTTTTAAGTGGGCATTTGAAGAGTTAGTGGAGGGAGGAGTTTTATTTAGATTAGTAACTCACTTTCACTCTCTCCTTCCCAACAAGAAGTGAATGTATTTGTTGAGGATGGACCAGCAAGCTCGAGGCGCTACTTGTGTCAGTGTGTGAAGGTTTAAAGGAAATTGGTTGCGCCTTCCTAATAGCTATAGCTTTTGGGAAAGATGGTAGCGCTGAGATCCTAAGAACTGGTATCAGAGCAGGTCCCGAGTTCGATCTTTGTGCCCAGCAGAATGTACTTGTTGGGGGGAGGACCTTTCGCAGAGCTAGACTCTGCGTCACCGCAGTTGACTGTGTGGATGATTCTGCGCCCAGCACTTGCTGGGGGGGGGGAGATTATTGGGGATGGACCAACAAGCTCGGGGCACTACTTGTGTGAAGGTTTAAAGAAAATTGGTTACACCTTCCTAATAGCTATAGATTTTGGGAAAGATGGTAGCACTGAGATCCTAAGAGTATTCTCTCCTCTCTCTCATCCTAGTACAACACGCCATTTTTCCTCCTACTTCTCTCTTTTGCAAATTTTTATTTCTCTACGTCACGAACAATTGGGAGAAGAATTTTTATGAAGATAATTGATTTAAGCATGCGTGGCTAAGGCTCTTTTCTGATTCAAGGGTCATTTTAATTCAATTATATTATTGTGAGGTTATGTGATTAATTGTTTCTTGCTATATTCAAGTACTTGTAGATTCAATTTGATTTTCATGAAAATTGTTATTTTGTTGAATTGACGACTCAATTGAATTAATAATTTCCTACCGCTATCCATGAGTTTATGCTATCATGAATGAATGGAAATTAGTAGCAATAGGTGGAATTAGTTGTGCTATCATTGTTAATTTTGCTTAATTGAATCTACGAGACTAATTTTGCAGCTATCTCGATTATCAAAATTAGGTTCAACTGTTTCAATAGAACGTAATGCTATCGTTAATTGGTATGGAACGTTATCGTGCCCAATCGATTAGTGGTAAGTTTTGACTGGATGCTGGGTTTGGTCAATTAAAGTAAGGAAACACAAGATTTGTCACAGCTATCCTGATAAGTCTTTAGTTGAATGCTTGAATTGTAAGATTATATTTTGTTAGCCTATGATCAATAATATAATTGAATGTCAAAACACTTGAATCGGAATTTTCTCGTCTTGTTATTTTCTCAAATTTATTTACTCATTTTACAATGGTTCCTATTTTATCTTTTATAATTTTTCTGGTTAATTTAGTTGATAGTAGTTGTTTAGCTATTAGATAAATATCTCAAAAATCCCCCCTTTTTATTTCTTTGTTATTCACTCGAAAGAAATTATTCCCATTCCCTGAGGATTCGACCCTGCTTGCCATATACTCGTATTTAAAAGTAGGAAATTATTTATTTGGTGGTTTGACGCCCATCAAAGATCTTCCAACAACGTTCAGATCTACGATGTAGACGTTTCCTTGTCTTCTTCCCGTCAGCATGGTTGTACATGATTCTGGATCCTTGATATCACACTGGTTTGCTAAGAATTGACAGATGAGACCTTTGTCGCAAAATGAGATATGCTCAGCAGGTTATGCTTTAAACCACTGACGAGGGAAACCTTGCTGATAGAGAGGTTTCCTCTGGTGATGGAACCATATCCAACTGTGTTTCCTCGAGCATTAACACCAAAAATAACAAAGGGGCCTTTTTCTTCATTGACATTAGATAGAAGATTTGTGACGCCCCGACCCAGATTCTAACACGAAACCCAAAGGTTGGGTCGCCAAACAATACAACGACACAAACCAACAAGAAAAGCACGTGGCGTAATCACCTATACTTACAACAAAACACAACATATAAAACCTATGATAATAATAAACAAGTCTTCGGCGACACTTCAGCCGGAACCCAACTAATAAAAACCACAAGTCTAAGACTTGGGAAAGAACTAACAACAACAACCTCCACGGCCACAACATGCCGGAGAACAACATAAACCACGAGCCACAACATGCTCAGGAAAGAAACTAAATTAACTACAAAGTTAAATACACAAGTGCGACATATATATATCGGCTACCAAATGAATATAAAGTTTACAATACGAACAAAAACTACCCAAGTAAAGTTTACATAACTTTATACAAGCATCGTTATCACCAAAATAAATATTACTAACTAAGTAAAAGCTTTAAAAGCTACCAAGAAAAAGACAACCTTCGAGCTACTCGATCTCACCGACCTCACCAGAAATCGCTAGGCTGGCTCGGATCTAAGGAAAAATAAATAAACAACAAACGGGGTGAGTCAAAACTCAATAAGTTACTAAATGCAACTACATGACATGGCATAATGCTCAAGCTATAATCATAACAAGATAACAGAATTCACATATCACAACTGAACATGTAATCATCATTGATATACAATTCACATAAGTCACATAGCACCTTGATGTTCACATAAGTGCTTGAAAATAAACCACATTAATAAGGATATCATTTCTCTTTCTTCATCCTTGTGTTGCTCCTGTAATACACAAAATAACCAACGTGTCCCGATACTCGTGCGTAATGTATCGGTGAGTCTGAAAATCTATCAGACCTACTTAGCAAGCCAAAGTCTTGCGTATTGCAACAACAGTGGGGCTACTTCTCTACTTCTCTAAAGTGGATTTTTGGGAAGATTATAATTCTTCGAATCACTAGTTAAATTACTACGAAAATTAGAGTTCATTTGGTATGGATTTCGGTCCTCCGAGTATTTGATACTGGTATGTTAGAGACTTGTAAATTAGCTCTAAAATTGTGTTTTATGACTTTGAACAATATGTTTGATGATTATATGTTGTAGAAAAATTATAATCTACATGATGTTTGTCAAATTCACTACTTTTGAACTTGACGGTTATTTACATAAGTTGAGTAAGAGTACCTACTTGTGTGTTGTGTAAGTCCAGCTGGCGTCGTCGTTGTTAATGTCATGGTGGGATGACGTATAGTCTTTACGAATGAGATTCGTGATCGCTATAAGGCGCCGTACCGGAGTGCACACACCCCTCCTTTGTTCGCCACAGTTGAGAAGTAGCCCCACTGTTATAGCAATACGCATGACTTTGGCTTGCTAGTAGAACCCAATGGGATCGGGGACGTCGATACCACGTACACGGGTATCGAGGCACTATTGGTTGTTTGTGTATTGCAGGAGCTACACAGGGTTGAAGAAAGAGATATGATATCCATCTATAACATGGTTTATTTATGGGCACCTATGTGTTAATCAAAGTGCTATGTGAGTTGAATGATTTGTATATCAAGTATGATGATATATGTTTAGTTGTGGTATATAAATGTTAATGCCATGTTATGTTTATTGCTTGAGCATCATGCCATGCCATGTAGTTGCATTAGTAACTTACTGTGTCATTATGACTCACCCCGTTATGTGTTTATTTATTTTCCTTAGATAAGTTGTAGCTCATGGTTTATTTTGTTATTCTGGCATGTTGTGGCCGATGTTGTTGTTGTAGTTGTTTTGTTTCACAAGTTTTAGACTTGTGGTTTTAGTTGTTGGGTTTCGGCTGTAGTTTCGCCGAAGACATGTATTAAATCAGGTTTATAAGTTGTGTTAGTTGTAAGTATGTGCGGTTACGTCACGTATTCTTCTTGTTGTTATGTTGTTTTGGCGACTCGACCTTGGGATTTCGTATAGAGATCCGGGTCGGGGCGTCATAGTTGGTATCAGAGCCAGGTTAGCTATTCGCTGGGATAGGTTCCATGGCCTAGGTGGGTATGGTTTATTATTGAGATTTTAACGTCGAGTGTTATGTGTAGGTTAAAATGGTGTGGACTAGGTTCGGAGCGAGTACTAGTCGGGTTGGTACGAGTGCCGGCGGGAATGACGGTAGAGATGAGAACGTGAATCGTCTGCCTAATGTCCCTCCTGAACCGAACCAGGAGAATCAGAATGAAAATGTGACAGTTATGATGGGAAGGATGATGGAATTGATGAACCAGATGACTGAGCGTATGAATGGGGGAGCAACAACTACACCGGAAGTAGAAGCTCCATAACCGGAAGTTGAATTACCACAACCTAACGTGAGGCCTAGAAATCACACTACTACCTTGGAGCATTTCTTAAAGATGAAACCACGTGTCTTTCTTGGAGAGCCGGATGCCACGAAGGCTGAATTGTGGATCGAGCACATAATCAAGATATTTGCAGCTTTGGGTTGCAACGATGATGAAAAGGTTACCCTAGCCGTGTTTAAACTAGAAGGAGCAGCTGAGCATTGGTGGCAGGTACTACAAGGAAGCTGGGACTTACAGGGAGAACCTTACAGTTGGCCCAACTTCTTGAGGGAATTTAAAGCACAGTACATTCGGAGGTAGTTCGTGAAAGAAGGGAAAGGGAATTCTACGACCTAGAGCAAGGCAGCATGACGGTAGCCTAGTATTCGGCCAAGTTCACAGAATTGGCTCATTACTGTAGTCACTTAGTCCCTATAGAGGCGAAGAAGGCACAAAAATTCGTCAAGGGCTTGAAAACAGAGTACAGGAAACAGTTGCTGTCTTTGCAACTTGCTGACTACAGGAGTACGGTAGATCGGGCATATGGGATTGAAAGTGATATAGAGGAGCACTGAGGGAGAAATTTGAACAACTTTCCGTAGGCATCACAGAACCAAGGGCGAGGACAGAGTTTCGGTAATCGATATAGTGGTGAAAACAACAACCGTAGGGGGAATCAGAGAAAAGGACAATCCGATGGGCAATAGGGGCAACAATCTAGTGGGAGAAGTAGCAGTACCGCATCTATCTAGGGTCCGCGGGGTACGTCACAAAGATGTAACTATTGTTCGAAGCTGGGGCATTCGGAAGATAGATGCTGGAGTAAGGCAGTAAATTCGGTAGGGAATAGGTCGGGACAATGCTTCCATTGTGGCGGGGTTAGTCATATGAAGAGAGATTGTCCTAAGTTGAAGAATAGTCAGGCTAGGAGCGCTAGTATTCAATCTAGCGGAACAAAGAAGGATAGCGACGGTAGACTTAAGGTTCAGGGTCGTGTGTTTGCGCTTGATCAGCGCGGGGTGCCAGAGTCTACGTCAGTTATAGGAGGTAGCCTTTCTGTCTTCGGTAGTAGAGCTCGAGTTCTTATAGATCCTGGCTCATCACATTCATATGTTGCATCCCATTTTGTGAACAACTTGTGTGTGTTACCCCAGTCGTTATCTTTTGTGCTTGAGGTGTCTACCCCGTTGGGGGAGCATATGTTGGCTTCGGATGTGTACCGAGCTTGTGATGTACATGTAGGTGATCACACTTTGCATGCTGGTTTGGTAGTGTTACCCATACGTGATTTTGATGCGATACTTGGCATGGATTGGTTATGTGCATATCATACTTTAGTAGATTGTCATAGAAAGAAAGTTACTTTTTCTATGCCTGGTGTGCCTGAATTTGTGTTTATGGGTGATGCTGTTAAGAGTGGTTTGCATATTATTTCTGCTTTGAAAGCTAGGAAATTGTTATCGCATGGTTGCGCGGGTTATTTGGCATGTGTAGTTGACAAAAGTATTGCTACTCCTGTGTTAGAAGAAGTTCCTGTAGTTTGTGATTTCTCTGATGGATTCTCTACCGATTACAATTTGCCTCCTGATAGAGAAGTTGAGTTTTATATTGAATTATTGCCGGGAACTACCCCAATTTCTAAAGCTTCGTATAGAATGGCACCGGCAGAGTTGAAAGAACAATTGCAAGAATTGCTTGATAGGGAGTTTATTAGACCAAGTGTATCACCGTGGGGTGCACCGGTGTTGTTTGTTAGAAAAAAAGATGGTACTTTGAGGTTGTGTATCGATTACAGGCAATTGAATCAAGTAACAATCAAGAACAAGTATCCTCTACCACACATTGATGATTTGTTCGATCAGTTGGGTCGGTAGTGTATTCTTTTTTTTTTTTTTTTTGGCGAAAGGAGGGCGGCACCTCCTAGATTTTATTAATAAAGGAGAAACAGTACAAATAAGGTGGGGGACATGACAAACCTCAACCACCAAAAAGAATAGCCTAGGGGAGTCCTTACACATGACGTAAGGTCCTCTACAAAAAAGGAGGGAGAAATAGAAAACACATAAAACAAATACAATAGAGATCTCGCCATAAAACTAATGTAACCGAATGTGAGGAGTCTTCGTCTTGTCCGAAGCAAACAATCCTTTGCAATAAGGGGAAGATTAGAGAGCATAGAAACTTGAGAACTGTACCCTATCGCAGCCATATTAGCCAAAAAATCAGCCACACTATTTCCTTCTCTAAGAATATGAGTAACCCGGACCACCATAATAGCCATAAGGCGATGAATGTGATCAATAATGTACCATATAGACCAAGGAATGTGATACTCCCGAGAATAATCTTCAATAAAACTTGAGAATCCACCTCTAACCAAACATTTTGATATCCAAGAGATTGAGCTAAAGAAGGCCATCCCGTGCGGCTAAAGCTTCGGACATCATATTTGTTGCAATACCATAAAAATTAGCAAAAGCATGAATGAACTCCCCATTAAAATCTCGGAGAATACCCCACCCGAAGCTCTCCTGGATTACCCCTAGACACACCATCCGTGTTGATCTTAACCATACTTGCTCGGAGGAAAATCCCACACAACCAATCTAATCTTTTTAGTGATAGCGAGAATGCTTCAGCCGAAAGATGTTGAATAAATGATCTTCATTAGGGAGACATGAAAATGTTAAAGAAAAAGCCATAGCTATGTTGGATACCTGATCACAAACTTTGGTAATAATGGTTTTCGAACACATAACAACACCTTCAAATCTGCTCTTATTTCGGGCCAGCCATAACTCCCAAGAAATAATTGTTGGAAGAAGCTTGGACAGCCATTTAGACGCACCGTGAGCTTTAGGGTGCGACGGACCATTCCACCAACAAAGAAGAGATTGGTTAATATGGCCAAAACCATCCGGATACCACAGACCATGCTGAAGTATGTCCACACATTAGATGCAACAGAGCCACGAAACAGACATGGTTAAGAGTTTCCTCACTAGGCACCAAACAACAATCACATTTAGAAGCACATTGGATACCTCTAGAACGAATTCTATCATCGTAGGAAGACCATTATGAAGACTACGCCAAAGGAAAACCGAGACCTTCCTTGGGATATATTTATTCCAAAGAATAAGAGAAAATAGCCGCCATAGGTCTTTTTACTCGACATTCATTCCAAGCGGATGAAACAAGAAATATACCATTAGGAGAAGGCTTCCAAACAGGGACGTCCCGATTATTCGAAAGAGTAATAGAGGAAGATTGAATTAAACGCTCAAGAGCATTACCATAGACATCTCGGATGTGATCCAGTAGAGGCAAACCATTGAGAAATAAGGAAGAGACCTCCGTATGTGCGACAGGAGGCGCCAACGTCGCCATCCAACCGTTTTCATGGATAGTGATATCGCCTCTACCAACCCTCCACGCCATCCTGTTTTCTACCAAAGGTTTGGCCGCAATCATACGCTTCCAAATATGAGAAGGGTAGGAAGTAATAATAGCATCCATAGGATGAATATTCCAACAATATTTCGCAAGCATAAGCTCACTCCAAAGAGATGGAGAGCTTCGAATCTCCACCAAATTTTCATAGAAAAAGCCAAGGAAATGTCCTCAAACTTACGTAAGCCCAAACCACCTTCCTCAATAGGCCAGCTCATATGTTTCCAAGATAACCAATGACATCTTTTTCACCATCATTATTACTCCAAAAATCGCACAATGATTTTCTCTAGCGCATGAATGACACCTTTGGGAGGATCAATTAAGGAGAAATAATAGATGGGCATTGCGATAAGCAAGACCGAATTAAGGTGAGTTTGGCTCCAAAAGACGATAATTTACCTTTCCAACATGCAAGTTTAGATTCCATTTTCCGAATGAGAGGAGCAAAGAGGCTGATTTTCTTTCGACCTGTATACAAGGGGCATCCCAAATAAAGCAAAGGGAGTTCATGTTTAACAAAGCCCGTGATTTCAGCAATGAGAGCATCCCTTGGGCTAACCTTACCGGTGATAAAACCAGATTTACGAATGTTCACCAATTGACCCGAGAAGCTTTGATACCACTCCAAATATTTCATGTGAGCTTCTAGGGAATTCTTGGATCCATTACAAAAGATAATGACATCATCCGCATAAGCAAGGTGAGAGATCATTGGAGTGTTAACGTGAATACGGAATCGAATCCGGAAAAGTAGAATGAAGATGATTGAGGCCTCTACTCATCATCTCACTGCAATAATAAAGAGGTAAGGGGATAGGGATCTCCTTGTCTAAGACCTCTAGTTGAATGAAAGAAACCACAAGCTTCACCATTAATAAGGACCGAGAACCAACTATTTGAAATGCAGCGATAAATTAAATCAATCCGATCTCATCGAAACCAAATTGGCGCATCACCTTAATAAGCCCAAACCATGATAACCGATCATACGCTTTAGCCATATCTAGCTTGAGAGCCACATTTGAACCCCAAACCTTCTTATTGAGAGATTGCATAATTTCTTGAGCGAGAAGAACATTTTCATGGATAACTCTCCCTTGGACAAAACCGCTTTGTTGAGGAGAAATAATGCGAGGAAGAATAGTGGCAAGCCGAGAAGTTAAGAGCTTTGTAACAACCTTATTGCAGAAATTACAAAGCGATCGGTCTAAGATCGAAAAGGAAGACGGAGATTCCACCTTAGGAATAGTCACAATCAACGTACTCGTCCAACTACGAGGCATAGCAAAACCCGAAAAGAAATCCCCAATAGCTTTGATGAAATCAGCCTTGATAAGCTCCCAACAGACTTTATAAAATTCTCCCGTAAAACCATCCGGTCCCAAACTTTGACCATTCATCGAGTAAACAACCCCTTAATTTCATCTTCATCGGAACAGCCGTAAGAAGAGAATTATCTTCATTGGTGATGAGCCGAGGAATGAGAAACAGATAATCATTCGATGAAACTTCACACCGCCCTTGAAGCCGCTCGAATAGAAACCAATAGCCTCTTCTTGAATCTCCTTCTTATCGGTAATCCATATCCCTTGGCGATTGAATTTTATGAATAAACAATCTCTGCTTCTTTTTAACAACACTGGAAATATTTTGTATTTCTATCTCCTCTTTTAACCAAGATAAATTAGCACGCCGAGCCCACAAATCCTCCTCAATCTTCGCTTTGAAAGGAGATGCGCTGTGCAAGATTAAGGGCAGCTCTCGATTCCTCATCCCCAATCTGGGTATTGAGATTCTCGGAATAAAATTTCATCTTCACATTCTTTATTTGTTGATCAACTCGCCATAAATTCTTTTGTTCCAATCGAAATACATTTACGAAGCCTCCCTAATTTCTTTGCAAAACATACCATAGGTCTACCATCCATAGAAACAGCCCAAGAATCCTTGACAAGGTCCAAAAAGCTGGATGTTTCAACCAAATATTTAGAAACCGAAAGATCCCTTTTTACTTCACTTCAAGTTGCATACTCATAAGAAGAGGAGTATGATCGAACATAGCCGAGATAAATGAGTCACCCGAGTATAATGAAAAAGCTGGAGCCACTTCTCATTATAAAGAGCTCGGTCAAGCCTTTGATAAATAGCTCTTCTCCCCAACCTTTTATTAGTCCAGGTCATAATATTTCCTTCATAGCCCGCGTCTATAAGGTTTGCAAATTGAATCATATCCGAAAATTCATCACGAAAGATTATTAATAGGTTTACCTCCCACTTTTTCGATTGATCAAGGACACAATTAAAATCTCCAATCACTAGCCAAGGAATATCCACCTCACTTATACCCATCAAATCCTCCCAAAGATCAATGCGAGTAAGCCTCTTGCAGCTTGCATGCACAAAAGAAACCCAAACAACTTCATTCCACATTGGATGTGAGATTTGTAAAGTTAGAGCCTGCCTAGAATCTTGAACAACCGTAGCTTTTAACCCATGCTTCCAGATGACCCAAACCCTATTATTTACATTAGCCAAACCATCCTCACAACCCACTTTACGAATAAGAGATCTCATAGAATTGATATTAGATTTAGGCTCATAAATAGCCATCAAGGACAGCCCATGAGAGCGAAATAAACGTTGAATTCTTCTAATTGTGGCATTATTAGCAACACCACGAGCATTCCAACTTATAAACGACACCATTAAGAAACTCGAAAAAGAGTAAAAGGAAGCAAAAAAGGATGAAAAGAGAAGGGGTGCTCACAACGATGGGGATTTCTCCTTCCTTTCTTCTTTTTATGCGTGACCGTAATAAAGCCCTCATCATCAAAAGCATCGTCATAGCCGTTTTCTCTTTATAATCCATCTGTTCATTCATCACTTGATTGAGCGAAGTAACTTGAGGAGCTCTCGGGGAGAGGTTAAGGGAACTAAGAGCATTCATCTTGACATGGGAAGAAGGTTTAGCACGCATAGCGAATCATCCCTCAAAGGGGTGCATAATTTAAGAGGATCTTGAATTTCAGAATTATGTTGGCCTCATTGTTTTGAGATACGCAGCCTTTGTCTTTATCACCTTTAAGCTTTTTGAAAGAGCTTCATTAACAGAATTAGGCAACACAATACCTCTTCTAGCAGCCAAAACAGTTTTGTACCATTGGTAATTAGAGCCAACGGAGGATCAACCTTTGAGTTAGCTTGAACCTCATTACTACTACCATGACCCATGTTATTCAGATCAACTTTCTTCTTTTTCCATGTTTCACGAGTAGCTTCAACCTTCTTATTATCACCTTTATTCTCTTTGTTTACCAACACCACCTTATCATTATTCTTTTTGGAGCAGCATTTTCCTTGCTTTTCGTATAATCCGAATGTAGAACCCGACAGTTAACCTCATCATGACCAAGTAAGGAACAATGACTACAATACAAAGGCATATTATCATATTCAATTGCTTGGAAGAAACTCGGCATACAATCACCACAATCAATATGAATTTTTCCAGGCAACCTTTTAAGAAGATCAACTTGCACAAGAACTTTAGCTACACTTGGCGGGACAAATCAGCGTAGCCTTGTCTATTGACATAGGCTTTCCAAAAATCCGAGCCAAAGAAAATAAGAATATCTTATTGAATAGATGCACAGAAGCCCTGGTAAACTTACCCAAACCGGGACAATGGAGGAATCGGTTTGAGGCTTCCAGAAGGCGTCCATACGGATGTTCGCATAGGAAAACGATGAACATACCACACTTCTCTAGTCCATATTCTTTGGAAGTCTTCCTCATTATTCAACCGAATCAACATGTGCCTAGAATCCAGATGACCAAGCTTATACTCCCTTTTAATTTGAATTGAGAGAAGGCAATCCGAGCAGCCTCCATAGTAGGCACGCCATTCGTAAATTTTCCAACAAGAGTCCAAGAGAAAGGTCGAGAGAAGGCATCAATTGCTTCCTTTGATAATTTTAGAGAAGGAAAACCCTTATGAGTAGCATTTGGAAGAAGAGGGATATCATGGATTGGCATAATACGTGGTTGTGTTACCAACGACGCAAAGGATTTATTAGGGTTTGGAGGCGACGTTTCATGGGAATTAGGGTTAGGGTTTGGTTCATGCAAAAGCGGCTTGGTTATATTAGGGTTAGGATCTTTCAATGAATCGGTTAGGATCTTGCAAAAGCGGTAGTGTATTCCAAACTAGACTTGAGAAGTGGTTACCACCGTTGAAGGTGCGAGTGAAGATGTTCCTAAGACGCCTTTTCGCACGAGGTATGGTCATTATGAGTTTGTTGTTATGCCATTCGGGTTGACGAATGCACCGAAAGTATTCATGGACTTGATGAATCGGGTATTCCATGAGTATTTGGATTGTTTTGTGGTAGTATTCATCGATGACATTCTTGTGTATTCTAAATCTCAGGAAGAACATGCGCAACATTTGAGGTTGGTATTATCAGTCCTTCGGGAGAAGAAGTTATTTGCCAAATTTAGTAAATGTACTTTCTGGCTCGAAGAAGTATCTTTTCAGGGGCATGTTGTTTTGAAAGATGGGATAGCAGTGGATCCGTCAAAGGTAGAAGCGGTAACGAATTGGAAGAGACCAACTTCAGTACTGAGATCCGAAGTTTCTTGGGTTTAGCGGGTTACTATCGGAGGTTTATTGAGAGGTTT
The DNA here is from genome assembly GCA_016624345.1 of Platycodon grandiflorus. Classification (NCBI taxonomy): domain Eukaryota; kingdom Viridiplantae; phylum Streptophyta; class Magnoliopsida; order Asterales; family Campanulaceae; genus Platycodon; species Platycodon grandiflorus. The sequence goes on along the minus strand of CM028366.1, from coordinate 27,612,042 downwards.
TCAAAGATTGCTACTCCTATGACAAACTTAACAAAGAAGACAACATCGTTTGTATGGGATGATAAATGCGAGAACAGTTTTCAAGAGTTGAAGCGACGATTGACAACAGCTCCTGTATTGGCATTACCTTGTGGTGACGACAATTTCATGATTTACAGTGATGCATCTAAGGAAGGTTTGGGTTGTGTGCTTATGCAAAATGGGAAGGTGATCGCATATGCTTCGAGGAAGTTAAAGGATGCAGAACGGAATTATCCTACCCATGACCTGGAATTGACGGCAATTATGTTTGCGTTAAACAAATGGAAGCATTATCTTTACGGAGCAAAATTTGAGGTCTTCACGGATCATAAGAGCCTAAAATACCTTTTTTCATAAAAGGAGTTAAACATGAGACAGCGCCGATGGATGGAAAAGCTAAAGGACCACAATTGTACGGTTCTTTACCACCCGGGAAAAGCGAACATAGTCTCGGACGCGTTGAGTAAGAAGGTGCACATGTCATGCATGATGGCTCATGAGTGAAAGACATTAGAGGACTTGAGGGATTGGAGTCCTAGTGAGACGAAGGGTGGTGTAATTTTTGCGAATGTCCGAGCTACTCCAGTTTTGTTGCAACGGATTAAGGAAGCTCAAGTTAGTGATCCGGAGTTTGAGAAGTTAATTGGTCAATTGAACGAAGGCAAGACACTTGATTTTGCGATGAATAAGGATAGTATCTTGACCTTTCAAGGGAGAGTTTGTGTTCCAAGTGTTGCTTAAGACTAGGAGAACTACATTGAAGGCTTTGATTTTCTTTTTAGTGGTTGGATTGTCTATTTGAGGTAAGTTACTAAACCCCCTATGTATGCCTAGGAATTGTTACATGTATGAATGTTGGTAAACATGTATGACTTGTATTGTTGTTGAATTCATGTTGAAATGTTATGTTGATGAGAATTACATGTTATTATGTGAAAGACATGGTTTAGTTGGTTTAAATTGTGTAGAGATTGATAATCACCAAAGTAGTGAACTAAAGAACATGTTAGAGACTTTAAATGGTGAAAATTGCATATAGCAATTATACCCAAATTTTATGAACTTAAGAATTGACACCAAAAGTGGATTTTTGGGAAGATTATAATTCTCCGAATCACTAGTTAAATTACTACGAAAATTAGAGTTCATTTGGTATGGATTTCAGTCATCCGAGTATTTGATACTGGTTTGTTAGAGACTTGTAAATTAGCTCTAAAGTTGTGTTTTATGACTTTGAACAATATGTTTGATGATTATATGTTGTAGAAAAATTATAATCTACATGATGTTTGTCAAGTTCACTACTTTTGAACTTGACGGTTATTTACATAAGTTGAGTAAGAGTACCTACTTGTGTGTTGTGTAAGTCCAGCTGGCGTCGTCGTTGTTAATGTCATGGTGGGACGACGTATAGTCTTTACGAATGGGATTCGTGATCGCTATAAGTCGCCGTACCGGAGTGCACACACCCTCTCTCGGTGGCCACGCTTGAAGTAGCTCCACTGTTATAGCAATACGCATGACTTTGGCTTGCTAGTAGAACCCGATGGGATTGGGGACGTTGATATCACGTACACGGGTATCGAGGCACTATTGGTTGTTTGTGTATTGCAGGAGCTACACAAGGTTGAAGAAAGAGATATGATATCCTTCTATAACATGGTTTATTTATGGGCACCTATGTGTTAATCAAAGTGCTATGTGAGTTGAATGATTTGTATATCAAGTATGATGATAGATGTTTAGTTGTGGTATATAAATGTTAATGCCATGTTATGTTTATTGCTTGAGCATCATGCCATGCCATGTAGTTGCATTAGTAACTTACTGTGTCATTATGACTCACCCCGTTATGTGTTTATTTGTTTTCCTTAGATCCAAGCCAACCCAAAAGTTCACGATGAGGTCGAGTATCCTGCTAGCTTACAAGTCGCCGTGTTTTGGGGGCTCAAGAATCCTAATCCTAGATAGTTGTTTTATTTTGGTAAGGACGAATGGTTGTGAAGTTATATAAACTTTACTAAGGGTAGTATTTTGGTGATGAATTGTATATTCTTTTGGTAGCCGACATATGTATGTCGTGCCCTTGTATAGTTTTGTTGTTAAAAATAGTTTCTTTCCCGAGCAAGTTATAGCTCGTGGTTTATGTTTGTTATTCCGGCATGTTGTGGCCGATGTTGTTGTTGTAGTTGTTTTGTTTCACAAGTTTTAGACTTGTGGTTTTAGTTATTGGGTTTCGGCTGTAGTTTCGCTGAAGACATGTTTGTATTAAATCAGGTTTATAAGTTGTGTTAGTTGTAAGTATGGGCGGTTACGTCACGTGCTCTTCTTGTTGTTATGTTGTTTTGGCGACTCGACCTTGGGATTTCGTATAGAGATCCGGGTCGGGGCGTCACAGATATGGCCTCAAATCATATCCAGCTGGATGAAATGCTGGAATGTTAGGGGGAGGATCAATTCTGTTAAAGTGTTCTTCCAACCACATATGTAAAAGAAGTGGGCTACCGGAAAGGAACCAGTCTTCACCGCCCGCGTAACCATCTAGGCCAAGCAACGTCTCAGCCAAGATAATGGGGATAATACTCTTTTGGATTTACCAACATTGCAGAACCATGTTGAGCGCCCACACATCAATAAAACTGTTGTAACTCCTGAGGAATAATTTTCCCAGCAGGCACAAGAAAATAGCCGACAGACGACGTCGGGTGTATCTGGGACAGTAGGAAGTATCCCATAAAATGTCAGGGAAGATATTCAAGTCAAAAAAAATATGCTTAACCATCGCCCTCGTATCATCAGGAGGAAATCGAAGCAGCTCTAACGTAGCCATCTCTGGTGTTTGAGTAAGGTCAGGGACGACAATTTGATCAGTAGATGCCGACCCCGTCAGAGCACAAAACTCTTCAATAGTGGGACACATCTAATTCAATGAGAAATTGAATAGATGATTTTCTACGGACCAAAAACGAGACGTAGCTCATATCATGTCCCAATTGATCGGAATATCAATCCACCCAAATGCGCACAAGAAGCCCAGCAATCCTGGCCAATAATCAGTTTATCGTCGGTATCAAGAAGCCGAACCATGGTATTCAAACGACTCTCATAATGTGTAAAATCCTCCAGAGAACCAGAAGGATGATCCATTTTGTTTGAAAATGGTTCTTGATAAAAGAAATCAATTCTGTCTGGGACGAAAATATTTCCTCGGGAAAGAAAAGAAGCGCGAAGGAAGAGCATGGCACTGAATTGCTTCGATCGGGTGCCTTATAAAAAAGGCAAATGAAGTGATTTTAAGGGCAGCCTACAACAGCCTAAGCCTTAGGCTGCAGAAAAAACGTCCCGACATGTCTCAATCCCATCTGAAGCCACGAAGTTTTCTTTGCTTCACAATCTCACAACAGTTCTCTTCGAAATAGGCATCAAACCTATTTTCAATTCAGCAGCCTCTAAGATGTGAAATCATTTCCTTCCCTTAGACCTCACATGCAAAGGACCCATCTGTCGGAGGAGCATCAATTATGCATCAACCAATAGTCGCCCCCAGCCAAATACCCATTTTTCTTTCCCACAAAGATAATTTGTGTAATTAAAAGCAATTAGAATTGAGACCTTAGGTTTTCTTTTTGCATTTCGTTAATAATAAATAATGTACAGAGTAAATTAAATTTTCTTACAAATACATTTCTTTTAAAAGAAAAAAATAGCAGGAAAGGAAATCAGTGTCTTTCTCTCTTCGACCTGCTAGTGCTGGCACCTTTGGAGCCTCCGCTCCCGCCACCTGTGACGTGGCCCGGTCGCGTCTGCACCTCCTCGGCAAGTGAAATCAACGGCCCCGCCTTCTTCCGATATAGATCGACAACTTGTAAAACACCGCTCAACGGCTTCGATAGGAGCTAGCACTGTTCATACATTATTTTTTATTCTATTTATCAATATGCAAATACATACATTCAAATAGACAAATAATGTATGCACAAAATGATCGAGATATATCGATCTCTCCTCGAAGATAGTCATGTGGTGGAATCTCACTATCGCTCGTGTCCTCCTCCCCGTAGTTCTCACCCTCTCCATAACCAATCATCCGCGGACCTCCGGATAATGTATCCCTCCCGCAAAAGACCCAATCTCTCCCACAAAAATGGAAAACGGACCCTCCGCTTCCTGAGCAGCAGGAGGAGGAGGATACAACACGGTCTGCACAAGCACCCTATAATCCATCTCCACATATCTATGTGGATTGATGGCTTCCCTCGCGAGAAACCATTCATGTCTAGGCATCACGTCCGGGGTCATCATCCCGAAGGGTGGTGAAGGCGGTGTCAGAGGCTGGCCCACGTTGGACCCATGCTAGTGATTGGCTCGATCGCCTAGATACATCGAGTCACACATGATGGAAACCATTAAAATACGACAACCATTGGCCACTTGGCGACCATAGGAAGCGGTGGCCCCACGGGAAGAAGCCGATTCGGACCGGAGTTGATAATCGCAGTCTGAATCACTTCGGTGTCAGGCCGAGTAGGAACCCTCCGAGCGTACTTCCGGTTTGAAGTCCGAAAGTTCACCACAAATGGTGGGGTCATCACCCTGGTGTGGAGCGTGAAAGGGTGAAAGCTGAACACTGCATAAGCCCAAGCCTGTCACATAAAAAGCAATGAGTCAATATTTATTTTAAAACGACAAAAGAAGTTTTTAAATAAAATTTTTGTTCGAATATTACCTCCCATGCCACGTTATAATCGGTTACGCTTGGCGACGTTAAGGCGGCGTGATCCATAAAGAAATAACACTCGCTGTGCCGGCTGTCCCATCAAAGTCGCCCGGATAACGCATTCGCCTCAACACCGAGTAGAGATACTCGCAAAGTTAAGGAAGCATTGGCAAAAAGGGTGATCCCCAATGCCAAGAATAAGAAAACCCGAACGAACCGGTCACAACGGACCGATCGGCGTGTCGATAAGGTCCACATTGTGGAGTAGCCACTCCCCGACATAGGCGACGGAATCTCATTGAAGCTCTTGTACACCGGAGCAAATCCCAACAGCTGAGCAACGGCATTAGGACGATGTTGCAGTTGGAAATCCGGTTTAATAGCCCGGCCCTGACCAGTCGGTAGCCCCGTGATCACCGAAAATCCGCGGGCGTCATGGTCACCTCGCCCACAAAGGTGGAAAATGGGTGGTGTCCCACCAAAAACACCACAACACCTCATGGATGTTCTTGTAGCCAATAAAACCACCCACATTCTAGATAGACGTACTAAGACGGGTACCATCCACCCTCTCCTGAATCGCCCGAGGAGTTGATCATAGATCTCCTCACCATGTCCCCATTCGCTGGATACGAGTAATCCTCCTCCGTGACTGCAAAACAAAAATAAAAATCAATTCCAGTGTGTCATCACAAAGCACACGTGCACATTTTTTATGTCATTTCATAAATTCACATCAAGTCAATTTCTTTCATATTTGCCAAAAAAAAAAAAAAACTTAAAAGTTTTTCTTTTTTCATACATTCTCCAAATCCCATCCCGGATCCCGGGATTAAAATAAAATGTTTTCAAGTGATTAGTGAGGTTTTTCTTCACTTTTCTTCATTAAAGCTTTTTCAAACGGTTAGTGTGCGACTTCCGCGCAACTTCGGGCAAGAAAAATTCATACATTTTGAGCCACCCCAACAAAATCAACATGGGGGTTTCCATCTTTGTTCATCCCTCTACACATATATACTCTCGATTTCGAGAAATTTGTATCCTAACATGTTCATATTTGTAATTAAAGTAGGCACTTTAAACATGCAAAATCCACAAACATACATATTTGTTTATACCCATATTGTATAAATTCACATTTTTTGCTTAGATTCAACATGCAACAACATATATTTGCTACTTGGATACTAACAATTGCAGGATTAACATCAAGAGTCCAGTAAATCATACAAAAATTCAAAATTAGCATGCTTTGCGGAACAAGTGGGTTTTCCGAAAACTCACTGTGGGTGGATCTAAAGAAGAGATGTGACTGCTCTGGTCACGATGAATGTCGTTTAGATTACTATCCTAGAACGGATAGCGGACCCGAATCCGCGCCATCACCTCGTCGGCTTGTTCGTCACCAACACCTAAATCGACAGGAATCTCATTTTCTGAGTCTGAATTGTTCGCAATTATCGCTACAAACAATTTTGGAGTGATAAACCTCAAAAAAATGTGAGTGATTTCAGAAGAAATCAGAAGAGATTTGAAGAGAAGAGAAAGAAAGAAAAACGGCAGTAAGGTGCTGCTTGCTCCTGGCGTCTTCTTCCTTTAAAGAGGGAAGAGATTTTTCCTTTTTCCCCTCAAGTTTTAGCATTTTGCGATTTGCATCCCCAAGTCCTTCTAACAGCAACTTAACGTCCAACTAACAGTCGTTAACTGGACGCCCTAACGGAAGTCCACCATCAACATATTTTTAAGGGGAATCTCCAGCGGAGTTACTCCCAACGGCCCTGCTGTCCAATCCATCGTCTACAGCAGAATCCCCATAGGACTCTACACAGTACATCTCAGCAGAAGCATTAAACAATGGTCGGGCGCATCATCCAATAAAGTGTCCCTGGACACCACACGTATTGCGGTGCATTCACACACGTTTGCACACCGGTTACAGGTCATTTCCCCAGTTGGAGCACGAGGTATATGGAAATCAAGCGCTCAACGGCCTTGCCGCCAACACTTCGAGAATCCGTCCGGACGCCACACAAAAATAGTATCTTTACTTTATGTCAATTTACAACTTATCCTAAGCGCAATTTGCCTCATTTTACGTTGGTACAACTTTTCTTTTGGTCGTTTCCCAACGGTATAGACTCGAGGTCGAAAATGAACCATTCCCACACCTGACATGTGACATTTCAAATTTCTTCCCGAAGAGATTTGAACTACGTTTGACGATTCTCTTTATAGAGATACGTAGGCAATCTCTCCCAGGATCCGGTCACCCGCAGCATACCCTCTCGCTCTCTTCCACATGTAACATTTCAAATTTCTTCCACGAAGAGATTTGAACTACGTTTGATACGATTCTCTTTATAGAGATATGTAGGTAGTCTCCTGGAGATCCGGTCACCACAGCGGACACTGGCTCTCTTCAACATTTCACATTTCAAATTTCTTCCCTAAAGAGATTTGAACTACCTTTGACCTTGATTCTCTTTATAGAGATGTGTGATCTCCCCAGAGATCCGGTCACGGCGAGACCTTGTCACACTCTTCCTCGTACATTTCATATTTCATATTTTTCTTCCGAAGAGATTTGAACGATATTTTGACCGATTCTCTTTATAGAGATACGTAGGAAGTCTCCACAGAGATTCGGTCGCTCTTTGACACATGTTGTCACCCACACATATACACATGGTCATACAAACTTCGATGCGAGTTTGACCATCCAATTGCTAGTACGAAGTGGATGTCTATCTTTTTCGACGACGCTCGCACTTCTAAGCAAACGTAGTCGAGGGCTCTAGACACCCGGAATCGTACACCTACATTATACGAATTGTCCAATAAACAATTGTTTATTTACAAATGGACTAACACTTGTTTCTATGATTATTTCAGAAACAACATACACAATGGATGTCAACGTCCAACAAATACAACAAGCCGGTTAGATCAACATCAAGGGTCAAACTCGAAGATACAACGGGACTAACGACGTCCAACACACAAACAACCTTCGTTAGATCATCAAGGGTCCAGGCCGAAGATGCAAATCTTAGAAGGGCCAAAGTGCAAGACACAAAGCCTGGAAAAGACAAAAAAACATGGTTTGGTGCGCTGAAGCCTTCTTCGAGTGCGTGATACCACCAAACATGGTTTGGTACACGGGCACCATGCCGGGTGCGCTACGCACCAAACTACGCATTGCCCCATAAGTCAAGCCGCACGGCTGCTAAAGACTTTGAAGGGGAGGAGAGCTTCGTGTAAAATTGGGCCGAGGAGTAACCATCAAATATCTACCCCAACTCCTCCTATAAATAGAGAGTCTCGGCTCTCTCTCAACACACAATTCACTCCCTCATCCAAGGAGAAAATCATCAACTCTCTCCCAAAAGGATAGGTCATCCAGAACACACACACACACACAACTCTCTCTCTATCAAGCCTCTTTTTTAGGAAGAAAAAAGAAAAGAGTATTGACTCTATCTCGCACGCACAAAAACGTAAGTCTTCCTTTCCTTGATCGGTAGCAGTGGAAGCACAACGGTCAAGCTACGAGCTAGCTTGATCCAATATAACACAATGGCCTAGAACTTGACCCGATTTCTGTAAAATGACAGAAGGTAACCCCTTCCATTCGTTAGTCCGTTAAATATGTAAATAAGTTTATATTTGAGGAATGTATATGTAAATTATTTCAATACATTTCAATACATTTCAAATACATGTAAAGTATATATATATTCTGTAAATAACAAACTTACGATACTTAGATACGAGCATGCAAATATGTAGAGACCGAAAGGGCGAGTTGGGTGCGTAAAACACACCCAATTCGTAACTTGGCCCCGAACCCATAATCTAAAGTTTTTCTCCCGTTTAAGATAAACATGTTTTTCATGTTTATCAAATCATAAAATCAACGAGAGGAAAACCACAAGACAAGAGCGAAAAGGCCCAAAGGGAACGATCGTGGATCGGGCGCTCACATACTTGTCCTGTGAGATAAGGAAAACAAATTTGGAAGGGATGAGTCGAGGACCCATAAGTTACCACTATGCATCTACATGGCATGCTGATATGCAACACAGTTCATATATCAACAATATCACGATATAACAGTTCTATGCAATAACAACATGTAACAGGTAGCATGTGATAACCAGTCAATCCTATACTACCACGAGAGGCTCAGCTGTCATCAACAGTCCCGTACCGGTCAGAAACCGCGACCAACTCGCTCATACAGGGAGCACATAATGAACTCTAAGGTAAACACGCATGAGTGGATACGGGGGTCGAAGTACACCTCCAACCGCTTCCAACCTTATCACCTCTTCATCAAATAAGTGCAAAATCGACTTAATCAATTTAAGCGTGCTCGGATCGAAGTACCCTTGATCCCTTACAACTCACAGGGTCATACGGTCCGGTCACCACTTCAGCTAGCTTGAGATGTGCCAAGTTTCAACCATCCGTTAGGGCCAGTAGCAAAAAGTCCCAGATTCATCAATAGCCCCAACAACGATGTTCCACTAGCTCTCTGCCCTCATGAAACGTCTGTGGAACCATGACTTACCGGTATTAATTATCAATTCCAACTGTTCACATATCAATTGATGGCGTCCCATCGTTAAACCATGTTGTTCAATTCAATCCAATATTATACTACACATATTCTCACATATGCTAGCACATTAATAACAGACTCCGTAAAGTCAAACATCTCATTTTTCACAAGTAGTCCACATAACATTATCAACATCATTTTCGGACTCCGTAGAGTCATATAAACCAATTTCACGAGTCGAGCCACATAATCAATTATCCACATAGTTCAACATGTTTAGGTTATGTAGACTAAGTCATATATCAATAACAACATATTCCAAGTCAATTATGGAGTCGACATCACATTTTACTATCTTGTAGTTAAACACATATTTCACAAGTACGACTAAACTCACATAGCATCATTTCACATCATCCTTTTCACGTAATCATCGATTATCATATATATATCATCAAGTTCACCGTATCGACATGAAACACATGTTGTATAGTATGAAAAACTACTACGAGCAAGAAATAAAAGTAGTAACTTACCCAAATACGACAAACACACCAAAGAACAAGGTTGGGTTGGATGAAAGTACTTTCCCTGGTGATATCTACCTTGCTACGAATTCCCCACTTCATTCTCTCTCTCGATCTTGCCAGATTCAAGTCTTCTCTTACTTAAAACCCACTTTCTCTCTCAAAAAATATGGAAGAAGAGATGGGGTTCGTGATTTCTCAACAAATTGGACGATCTATTCAGGTAGAAACGTGCTCCTCTTTGCCTTTTACGCTACGGCAAAGACAAATTATCGATCCGACAAGGCGGAGCTCAAGATATCGCGAATTCTTCTTTTCTCTCTACCCTTTCTCTCTCTATCTCGGACGTGTTTGGATTAAATGAGGGAGGAAAAAGGGTTGTGATCTTTTATTTAATCCATGGGTAAGTGTTCGATCCAATCTCGAGCTTGTTTGAGCATTTTAAACTACTTAAAAATATGAAAAATTGAGAAATAACAAAACCGGGCGAAACAGGGGCACGGGGCGGGCGGCGCCCACCCCCGCCCTCCCTAGCTCACCAACATTCGCCACTGAGGCCGCCCTCCTCCCGAAATTTATAAGTTTTCATATTTCACTCCCGTTTGATCCCGCGTCCGAATGATCCTAGGTTGATTCTAACATCAAATTATGGTCAAAACACATCCAAAATGCACCCGAATCATCCCGAATCAAGTCACGAAAGATAACGAACAAAAGTCTCAATTCCAAATCGAGACACACACACCACACCACACTTAAACTAACTCAACTTACGGATTAACGACAAGACGAACGTGCCCGTCACTCGTGAAAGAATCTAAACCAAGGTTAGGTCAACCAAACAAGGGGGACACGACGTATATGAACCTAAACGATGTCGAGAATAATCTCAAACAAATTTAGAACTATTGTACAATTCCCATGTACGAACACAAGTCCGACACCGTCAATTCTTATCACGTCACGCTTAATAAGCATGACAACTCTCTCAACCTAATCACGAAGGTCTACTCATCAATATACAAGGTTTCCTAAGATGATACGAAGTGGCTATGGGCTAGATGAGAAGAAAATAGAGATCGAGCCTTACAACTACGGTGCGTCCCAACTTGTTAAACTCACGGCTAGGATTATGGATAGGTTAGAGGCATGTTAAGGGTTTTCAACTCTAAGATAATCACACGAGAAATAAATATGATGATACTAAGCATGTTGGGATTGTTGGGGTACATTAGGTCCATGAGGATGTGCTCGAATATAGGCTAGAGGGGAGTGAATAGCCTATATTACCTTTATTAAAAAATTTATCCTATTTTTAAATTAGAAAAAGAGACATGGATGAAATGATTAATATGAAAAGATCATCTTCCTAGTTCAATCAACACAGCCGATATAGGAGGATCAGCTGATATGCATCAGCAGACTTGAAAGATAGCGATAGGAAGTTATTGATATACTTAGGCGGTAAAAGATATTTTAAGCGGGAAGAATAAAAAGATATAAGTATAGCGAGACAAGATTGAAGCAATTGTAAGTAAATGTGTACAAGTTCATCATAACATCAACTAAAATCTTGTATTAGATGCATCAATTACTTTCCACAACCGATTGCATAAGAAATATATTAAGATTTACAGAAAGATAAGTAAAGGTGAGTATAATAAAATATGATTTATTATTAAAATTCAACAGAGGTTTGCTCAAAGATAAACATGCTTAGTACATCAACCTAGACTCTCTAACTTAGCAAATCTCCAGGGGTAGAAGGAAAGTGAATTGGGATGCCGGAAGACTCATTATTAGAACTCTAACTTTAGCAGCTTCCTAATCCCTAGGAAGGAGGACAAGTGAAGTGCTAGTGTTAGAGTGATGTGAAAGAGAATATTAGACGTTGTTCAAATAACAAGTATTTGAACAACGAGTGCTAAGCACACGGCCAAAAGTGAGGATAATTTATTGCACAATCGACAGCCCTTCTAATGTAGTATAAGTCTGGATATGAATGCAATATGGATTATTAGGCTCTATTTCTTCATCGACATCTTCAATCTTGATCGATCTTCAACGAATTGCAGAATGCTTGGTCTCTAGCGTGGTTTGAAGTGCGCAAGCGAAGAAGGCCGAGTCTTTCGAAGGAAGAAAGAACTCAAATCAAGAACAAAGTTTTTGATCAAGCGGAACTTCTTAGCCTTTGGAATTTCTATTTTTTCTCCTACAAAGTGTTTGTTCTTACACTTGTGTTTTCTCTTTTTGGTGTGGTTTTGATTTGAACGAACAAAGAACAATATTAACCATCAACACCTTCTCTCCTGTGTAGAATAAAGAATGAGAGGTTTCTTTTATAGATTGGAGAAGATGAAGGAGTCGTTGAGGCTTTGATGAGTTTTTGCCCGTTGGAGATTTGGATCATCAATGCATCGAATGCATTGTTCAAAGTTGGGCAAAGACCTTCCGTTAAGCTTTTGTCTTGAAGAGGTCCGTGAATCGAGTGGATGAAAGGGACTTGTCAAGCATGCTGGGATGTAGCGCCTTGTGTTTGGCCTTTTATGGAATGTAGCCTTGGAGTAGGACTAATACACGAAAGAGAAAATGTGAATAATAGTCAAAGCACGAGACATCGATGCGTATCTTGAGTTGTTAGGAAGATCTTGTAATGGATCTATTTTGACTTGTAGTATTGAGCAACGACCGATGTTTCTCTTGTTAATAATTAGCTTCTCTGCAGTTGTCTGATGAAGAGCATGGCTGATATTTGGATCTGTCGATATAATACTGTTGATGTAGAGATTGCTGATGAGACAAGGCTGGTAGGGATGTCTGCTGGTGAGACATTGCTGATGGACATGTCTGCTGGCGCATAAAGAGCTAATCCATATGAAAGTTTGTCATCACTTTAGTAGGACAAAGACTCGGATATGTACAAAGACTTCCTAGTCTAATGACCTATGCATTGTTTCATCAAGCTGCCACACTAACCAGTACGCAGCCCTTTTAGCCACTTGTGAAACATGCGTTGTAATGGGAACAAGCAAATCACTGTGTTGGAATATACATACATATATATCAGCTGTTTCACAGGCATATTCCTAACAATCTCCTCCTATTTGCTTGGGACCATTACTACAAATGACATATACATACAGCTCTTAAAGCAGATGTTCAATCCTTTGTAATAACATGCCTTCTAATGAATGATCATTTTATATCGAGGCATGCCCTAGGTTGAACTTACAAGCGATAGCGTATGTATAGTCACTTATTGCTACGAATTTACAGACTCAATAAATAAAGGTATAAATACGAAGCAATAACAAGCACATTTCTAGGCAATTATAAGATATAATTGATAAGTAGGCCATAAAGATGTTTTTCTTGCGATATAATGCGTATGAGCTGAAGCATTTAGAGCAAGAAAGAGTTTTGAATCAGCATACTTAATTGAATTGATTAAGTATCAGAAATTTTAAAAGAAGTGAAGAAAGGAGCTGTTTTTAAGAGAGATGCGATGATATAAAGATACAAAGGTAGTTTTAATAACGGCGTCGTGTAAAAGAATAGTCATTTAGATATAGTGTTGAAGAATGTTCTCCGAGATAATCGGACAACTTGATTAGTCATGTTGATCATATTTTTGTCAATTCAATTTTTAGTACGGATTTTTAGTACGAGTGTAAGATATTTTTCTTTACACGTAACTCTCCTCCTATTTGTATATGTCGACTTACTAACTAACTCTCCTCCTCCTCATATGTCGAGCTCTCCTCCTTAAACTTATATATATGTCATGTATACGTCGATTATATGTCATGTATACGTCATGTATATGTCAATTTTTATATAAACTCTCCTCCTTAATGGTCACAAGCGAAAACTTATAGCTCTCCTCCTTAAGTACATAAGTATGCGAATATGTTATAGTGCGACCATAATGTATAAGGTATACATATCAAAAGTAGGGAGTAAAGTATGCAAGCAAGTTGTGACGTGAGGATTTTGTTCTATTGCATGTTAAGAGAGTTTACAAGAATGAGCTTTGAAGAACAGTTTGAGTTTGAGAAATTTGAGAAGATGCGAGATGTTGCTTGTATTGTCATCGAATGAGTTTAACGAAAGTATTTAAACTTGTGAAATTATGAAACTCTTCTCCTTTATGTATATGTCGAATAGACAAGTTATAAAACTTTATGTATATGTCAAATAGGCAATAAAGTATAGAACTAAGTATACAAGCAAAATATGTGTTAAAGTGCACAAGCGGAGGGAATGAATTTAATGTTGTAGGTGTCAAAATGTATATTTCTCCTCCTTAACGGTCAAATTAGAAGTTTTAAAGATCGGACCGAAGGTTTTAGGAATAGTGCTAGCATGAGTTTAATAAACAGTTTCTCCTTGATAAACAATATTAAGAGATTAATGTATATGTCTTTTCAGTATCATAGATGTGGAGTTGTCTTGTGTAAGGAGTTTGTAAAGGTGTGGAAGTTGATGTAGAGTTTTTAGAAGTTAATGTAATCAGACGTTCTTTTAAGAGATGTATCACGTGTTATGATTATGTGCATCTATATGTCTCTATTATATACTCCCTCCGTCCGGATAAATGTTCCTACTTTCTATTTTGGGATGTCCCAACTAATGTTCCTAAAGACTTTTGATTTACTTATTCTCTACCATTCTTTCTAATATACCCTTAAAGCTTCATTTAATATAACACATCCCAAAGAAACTCAATTATTTAAAATAGTTGAACTCAATTAATGTTTATGGGTATTATGGTCAAAACACATTTTGGTACATCATTAATTATGTTTCTTAATTCTGTGTTTTATCCACTAAGAACATTTATCAGGACGGAGGAGTAGTACCTATAATGTATCTCTTCATGATGTTGTAAGACATACATATTGGAGTGTACTCTCCTCCGGGATATATACGAGTACCTTTTCTTTTTGATCGGACAATGTTATTGCTTAGTAAAACAAGTTAGGATAAGTGAGACGAGATTAAAGTAGAAAAGATCAGTCATAACATAAGTCCTAATATATTACATAGATAACAAGTAGATATCGAGGTGTTTGTTTAGCAAAGCAAAAACATGCTAGATTTCCTAATGAAGCGAGTTAAGGTGAGTAGGCCTCCTCTAATCGTTGGGAACGTTAGCTGGAGTTTTGTGCGAATTTTCATTCACGAGTGATGTTCCTCTTGTCTTTGAGATTGCTCGAGTTGAACATTTGAGGAAATAGAAGAGGGATCGGGGAAAGATTCGGGCTCTGCAGTTGATACAAGATTTCTTGAGGGAGTCTAGGGGATGACGTTTGAAACATCGTTCCTGGGGTCTTGAAGATGATTTCTCAGCCGACGACTGATTCGACGAGGTCTTGGAATCGTTTGAGGCTGTGATGCCAAAATAGTCATCACTCGGGTTAGCCATTCATCGTAAGAGGTAGGACGAGGTGCGAGTCTTGAAAAATTTGTGTTACTCATTATGTTGGAAGATAAGTATGCAATGGAAGAGAATTGTTGAAGTAGTGGAAGATGCAGATTTAAGAGAGGTTTTAAAGAGTCTGATAACAAGTTTCTAAAGGATTTTGAGAATGTGGAGAGATTCCTCGGATGAAGGAATTTGATAAGACATAATTGTGGCTTAAGAGAAGGAATGTATTTAATGCCATAGCAATGATGCACTGTAATTAATGATTATGTAGATGTGCGGAGAGTAAGTATATCTATAATATAAATCTAGATGAGATATACATTGATTGTTTAAACAAGAAGTTTAAAATAATATTTAGTTTAAAAGGATTGACTTACGGGAAGGGACAAGAATGGTTATACCGGTTGAGTTGAAGTTTGTAATATTTGTCTTGAGCTATCAGTAGTTTCGAGTATTGCAATTTTAGTAATAGTATTTTCCTCATAGAAATTTGTTAGATACCAATTGTTAGAAAGATATTTGAAGAACAATGGATTGGATATACTTATAATGATTAGCTTTGAAAAACAATGTGCATTGAATTTAGGTTAAGTCTTATACCAATAAAAATATGGAAAATTGGTTGGGACTACAAGAATTTAGGCTTTTGTCGGCGATCGGTGTTGGGTATTCTTTGATGTGAGAAGCTGGCGACAAAGATGGTTGTGCAGTATTTACCTTGAGAAATGTTTGACTAATATTATAGGGAATTTGATGAATTTGTTTAGTAATTTTAATATCAAAATAATTATAAATTAGCACGAGATGTAGGACAGCCACTATTATTATAATTTTGAAATATAAATGAAGTATCTTTGAGATGTTCATGGTAAATAACGGAAAGACATTTTTAAAAGAGGCAAAGTTCTACTAATAATGAAATTTATTGAACACCCTTTTTGTTTTTGATGAGAGAGGACGGACAAGTGGGATATAGGAGATATACGGGTGATCCCGATTTTCTCTCTTTGCAACAGTAACATCATGAATTAGCGAGAAGGGATTACGCTGAAGTATACTTCCATACTAACCTGTTCTATGATGTCCGACGAGAGTGGGGCATAAAATATATACAACAGGGGTTATATCGGCCATTCACTCGAGGAAAGACTAGTTTTGGCGAGGTCTTCCTATGAATCCTAAAATTTCTAGCTATTTTCGAGATAGGTCAAGTTACAAAAATTTTACCATCAACCTTTTGACAGTTAAACACGTGATAAAGTATATGAGTGTTTTGAATTCATGTTTGCTAATTAACGGTAGTCAAGATGAAAAACAACTAATCTTGCCTTTTATTACTACAATCTCAAAGGTCATACAAAATTTTGTAGTTGTCATGATCGAGAATACAAATTGTTGTTGAGTGGTTTAAAAAGAAAGTGAAAGCGTTTGTTTTTAAGATAGAAACTGTAAACTCAAAGCTTTCGAGTCTTTAGGTTGACACGACAGACAATTTGATTCAAAGTAGATTTACTAGTAATCTTGTAGGTTTCAACGGGAAGTCGAGATTAAGTAATGAATATGCGGTTTCGTTTACTTGAAGGTGGGATGTAGACATAATAAGTCATCCTTTAAGTAGCCAAGTCTACCTATATTGAGCAATTAGGCGTTCGCGGACCTTGAATTTGATCGGGATGAGATGATCTAATTCGAAAGGCAATTATCGAGAATGGTTAAAGAAAAGAGGTAAACTTCGGTAATAGATCGAACCCAATATAGCAGATTTTATAGGACGGGTTTGCGATGGGGTCTCGGCGAGTTTGTGTAAGAAATGTGTGATCGTCTCTTTGAGGTCAATTTCTCCAATCATTAAAAGAATGTAGATAATATTATGAAGGAGAACAGTTTATTGGATCAACATAGTTAAAACACATCAATTCATGCTATTAGATGAATTCGATAAGTAGATAGACATGAGCGAAAGTTGCAAAACTTGTAATAATCCAAACAGATTTTGAATAATACTCATTAGGGATCAGCTGATTACAAGAACAATACAACAAGAATTTGACTAAGCTGATTACGGGATAAAGATAGAAATTGATTCAATTTTGAATTGAAAATTTTGTTACAAAGTTTTATCCAAGATATCTAATCCAGAGAACATGATGAGTGGACGAAATCATGGACTTCGAATGGATCAAGTTGGTGTGTCCGTTTTGATCTCCTCCAACTTTGGAGGAAGAAGAACACGTTCACACCGAGAGGTTATTCGGGAAGAACCTCGGGGTGAGAGCCACCAAAGATTTATTGCATGGTGCGAGTCCTCGAGGAAGAGCGCAAAAATGAACAATAGTCATCGGCAATTTATAATCTTTGACAATACTTCCTTAGCTACACTATTCGGTCAAGTGAATTATCGCATCAGCCATCGTTGGGGGATGGTGGTATACTTATAACCAGGCGAGTTGTTTGAAACAACGATTTATCGGACACTTTTCGGATATTTGATAAATCTTATCTCGGATCTTCTCTGTGAACCTCATGTATACATGCGAGAGTTACGAAGGTCAAAAGGTGTATGCTAAGTGGTTTTCATAGTGATCCATACGAAATCAAATTGGTGTATCAATAAGATTGATAACCAAATGTTAGAAATAAGTGAAATCACCTAAGAACATAAATTAATAATCTTCTATCTTACCTTTTAATATAACTGATTTTAAAGACATTCTTAGTGTTCGATAATGTTACGATAATCAAGGTACATAGCATACGGTTCATCTTTGCCTACAAACTTTTAAGATTATCGAGAGACAAAGAAAATTCTTTTATCAACTAATTTCAAGGCGTAAGATTGAAAATTAATACTGAATGATTTCTGGAACAAATGAGTTAATAGAATTTCTCTCGAGATATTATAATTGTGTCTTTAAAAGTGTTTAAAATTTTTTCACGAGTTATGAAGATTTTAGATTTTGAGAATGCATCTTTGAGAATTTTAAATTGACTCATCATGAGTAACGAAATAAACCAAAACAACTTTGAAAGAATATGAGAGAGTCATACCCAGTTGTTGAAGTGTTGACTTGATCGATTTCTAGGATTTGTACTTAGTAACATTTTGAAAAAAATTTGAATCAGTGTTTAGCATCTTGTGTAATCAGCGCGGTTGTGAGTTTCTTTACGTAGAGTATGAATGGGGAAAGGGCTCTATTTATACTCACGGAGGCTAGACTAAAGGACTTACAATAATAGAGATTTACTATTGAAGTGTCCTTTTACATGCCTTTGCGAGATCAGTTTAAATGTGATGTCTCGACTTTCTCAATATTTTTGGAAAAGATAAAAAGCGAAAGTATTTTTGTTTTATTAAACAGGCTTGTCATTTTCCAAAGCGTTTGAGAACATCTTTACTTTAAACGAAGTAGTCGGTCTTCGTAAAGTGTGCTTCCACCTTTAATAGACTTAGAAAGAAGACAAGTCATTTAAAGGTTTTACTCCTATAAGTCGGCATATATAAGCGAACTTATGAAATGTTTGTTGGTAGATATGGAAGTTCAGCGAACTTGATGTTTTGAAAACATTTTAAATCGTAATATGGAAAATGCTAATAAGTTTTGAAAAACATTTACTCTCGACCAAATCATACAAGCATATAGATATATCATGAGGAGCATAGTATGATGAGACTTTTATTTATGCATGTCGATGAGATAAAGATCATTCGAAAGATGGATTCAAGAACATGGATGCAAAGCATATAACAAGGTAGTTCTTGACTGTTTTGTATATGAGAGGTGGTCATTATCAACATCTTGGACTCATCGGTAGACTTCCATAAGTTGACGCCGTAGTCGGTAGATATTGATTTGACATTGAGTGAGTGAAGGACATAGAAAGGTATGAGTGATCGTGAGTCCTTCATAAATCACGGCCAAATTGATGTCTGGCGATGGAGAGATATGTTGCATCTTTAAGTTTGGTCATATGAGTTCCTGCTAAAATACTCATGGAAGATTATTAGCAACATTTTGTGAGCTAAAAATAGCTCCGAGAAATTCAATAGTACAAGTGAGACTTAATAAGCACAATAATCGAATAATTACTCAAAATATAGCTTATAAGTGCAACAAGACATCATGAAGTTAATAACTCGGGTTACTTTCTCACTATACCATTTGAACATTTTTGCTTACGATAGTTGAAGAGCTTGTTCTAATGTTGAGCAAAAGTTCATTGAGTGTATCTTTTAGGAAGAAGCTTTCCGTTGAAGAAGAACAATTTCATCATCGATGTCCTTAGATCAAGAGCTAATAATCACGATAATTTAGAGATTGACATAAATCTGATTTCCCTTGAATTACCTTTGAAGATCTTGATTTCATTTGCTTTAAACTTTGAGTGATTTCTTATGATACGGGATCATAAGTTTTGACTGAAAAGCTTTCTCAAGGTGTTAGATTAAGACAATCGTTAGCCTTATATCAAGATGGCAATTTTTCAAAGTATATCGAGTAATTCATCCATCAAGTATGAAATTGACACATTTGCTAGAGGATATGTCATGAGTTTGAAAATAGACTATTTTTAATACGAACATTATCCTTAGCAAGTCAAACTCTTTTGACTATAGTACTTCTTTTCATAATATCAATGTATTTCTGTTATATGAAAGATTTTCCTATAGTAATCACATCATCACAATAATCTTTTCTCACAAATTTTGAAAACAAAATTGATTTTGATTTGTAACAACATTTTCAAAATAGCTTCCGGGTATCTCGATCAAAGATTTTGAAATGAGAATTTTGAAAACGATTCTTTTGACTATGCATCTAATCCGAGCAAGCTGGATCTAAACTCTCGGGTTCTCAAGCCTAAAATGAAATTAGCAGTACTAGCTACGATACCAATTGTTAGGTCCATGAGGATGTGCTCGGAATATATAGGCTAGAAGGGGGAGTGAATAGCCTATATTACCTTTATTAAATAAATTCATCCTATTTTTAAATTATGAAAAGAGACATGGATGAAATGATTAATATGAAAAGGTCATCTTCCTAGTTCAAACAACACAGCCGATATAGGAGGATCGGTGATATGCATCCAGCAAGCTTGAAGATAGGCGATAGGAAGTTATTG